>CAXAQZ010000497.1:0-18350 GCA_963971145.1 Sussaba pulchella | reverse complement strand
AGAGAGAGAGAGAGAGAGAGAGAGAGAGAGAGAGAGAGAGAGAGAGAGAGAGAGAGAGAGAGAGAGAGAGAGAGAGAGAGAGAGAGAGAGAGAGAGAGAAGAGAGAGAGAGAGAGAGAGAGATAGAGAGAGAGAGAGAGAGTGAAAGAGAGATAGAGAGAGAGAGAGAGAGAGGAAGAGAAAAAAGAAAGAAGAAATTCTCGCTAGGGAAGATAGTTTTAAGTTCATTGTAATTGCGGAAGGATTATCAATTTATCGGTGAAACTGACCGATAAATCAAGCCCCGCTTCTGGGTCGCTGCCTAATTAACGTGATATTTATACGCGGCGTCTCTTTGTCTTCGGGCGATGGTCAAAAGATTGTACCGTCTGTGGAAAGATTAATAGATTTTTATGCCCTTCTACGAATTTCGCGACACGAGGGTTTCTGGTCTCGAAGCTTCGTTGCCGGTCCTCTCGGCGCACGTTGCCCGTTGGTAAGAATCTTCGGGTCCTCCAAGAAACCACGAACAATAAAAATGTTCCAACCGCTGATCTTAGAAGCCGTAGCACAAAGGATCCTTCGGTATTTGCATTGAATGCTCTCGCTTCGTCGTTCCTGGTCGGCTTCTGCTTCCATCAGCCTGACCGTACCAACTCCTCGGTTTTTTTTTTTCATTTTTTCGTTTTTAATAGTTTTTCGGTTGTTTATTTGCTGGCTTTGCCTTTGTTTCTCTATTATTCGGCAATGAATCTAACCCTTAGTCCCCGCTATGGCTCTCCTTACCTCCTCACTCTTTACCCTTCTCTATCTTGATGGTAGAAGACATCCGTTGAATAAAGTTAACGGTACAAATTCTATTTATTCTTAAAAAACGGATATACGACAAGAGCATGAAAATCGTTACTGATTCTACAATGTTTATCTTTCAAGGGGTTGCAAGACCAAAAAAACGTCATTTTTTACGATTTTTTTCTGAAAAGGGTTTTCATTTGACAAATACAAGAAGTATCAATAACTGTAGTTGTAGCTTTCAACTTTATATCAGCATTTTTTATTTTCAAAAATATTGACTTATTCTGCTCCTGTAGACGATCTCCTGGAGGTCCTTCAGAATAAAGGTGTTTGGCGCTGAGCACGATATCTCCCGTTTGGATTATCTACAACGAAAAAACCAAAAAGATTCTATTACTGGATAGATAAATCTAGGTATTGATCGAAGGAATAGTTAAAATTTTGATTTTTGACAAAATGGCGGCTCCGAAAAGGAAAAATTCCAATTTTCGACCGAAATTTTTTCGTTGAACTGTTAAAAAAAAATAGAAATAATTATCGGAATTTTTATTCCTTCGATCAATACCTAAAGAATATATCTGAGAAGGTTGTGTTAAAATTGCAGACCGATCGGTGGCGCTGTTTTTAAGAAATCGTGCTCACCGACTTTAAAAACACCGTTTTGGGGAAAACGCGTTCAAAGTTTCAACAATCGTTAAAAAAAAAATGTTTCAACTTACATGGAGTCATCTATGACAGAGCCGTAAAATGAATCCTTCGCATCATTAGCAGCTTCTAATATTCCAATTTTTTGTTGTATAAACGAGGAATCGATTTTTTTCTATTTCCAACTGCGTATAACCCCGTAAAGCTAATTTTGGGGAATAAGATAAGCAGGGAATTCAAATGCAAATCAGTTCCATTACAATGGATTTCAAAAAGTAGCCTAGAGATGAGAAGTTATTTCAAACGAGGCACTCCATGGAAAATGACACAGCTCGCAATGGAAACAACTATAATTTACTATCGCACATTATTGCTTGAAGTAAATAATAAATCCGAATTTTTTAATTATTTTTCTCTCAATACCCTATCGGCCTGTAAATTGAATCAGAAATCGCATAATCCGAGTATTTGAGTAAATCAAACATGAGTAAACTGAAATAATATCAACGACAATATTCGTATCATCTTATTTCTTCTCAAAATGCAATTTAAAAATAATCGATAAGTTAATGATTCAATGAATCTATGACTCAATAAATCAATGAATCAATAGATGAATGAATAAATGTACAAACGTTTATTTATTTAAAGATCGTGATGAATGGATCTATAAAGGTCAGCGTGAGTTCTCGTGGTATGCGTAAAATGCATTTGATAAAAGTAAGACTCGAAGAGATGTTAGACGTAGACACGAGTAGTCTCGTGAAAGAATTTAGCTGAGGCCGGATGCGCATAGTTTCGAGAGGAACGAGTGTTATTCTCCGAATTAAAAGATTGTCAGCATAGCTCGGAGTGTCAGAGTCGTCACGAGGGATCCAACTTCAGGATGAGAAGGGAATGATTCAACCGTAGTGTGTCTCGGGAACGCGAAAAAGGAAGAAAGGGGTCGCGTGCCACAAATGCTAACGTGAGACGTTGACCGACGAGTTTTTGTCACATTAGTTTATACAGTCGACGTCACAAGTTTTTAGGGGATCTCGAGGCAAATCGAGTCATTCGTTCGCGTTGACGAATTTGCATCATTTTTTTGAGACTGGTGCGCGTCTCGACTGTACAAAAAGCATTAGGCACATCTACGAGATCAAGAAAATTATTGAAGTAGGTGAAATGTACATATAGAATAGTGCAGATAATTTTTCGGCCTTTTCTACTGACAGATGTTCGATTTTATTTTATTTTTTTGACTAAACATTTTTTTTTTGGCTGCTAAATATCTCACTCGTGCACAATTTGTCGTGAGGCTGACGCCATGTTTCAGAAGACGAAATGATGATTATTACCACCGGGATTCAATGTACAAGCGTGTAATTTATTTCGATTTATTTTTCAATAATCGCAACTAAGATACGTTTTTTTACGAGCCTCGGTGTTAGCTAAATTTTTAAGTAATTGCAGCAACCAGCGAAAGTGTAATTCTTTCGCTTTTTCACTAGACAGGATTATCATTCTGCGAATATTCAGTAGATCATTGCGTTTTATCCTTACAATTAGTCAATGGTACACATTGGATGTTTTTATTTAAACTTCTTTTAAAATTAATAAGAGACTGCTAACAAAATTGAAATTACTATAAGACGATAATTTGGAATAATTTTTCTACAAATATAATAATTATCTCTGAATAATAATTATACCAAATTATTATTCGCGATTCTCGTAAAATCTTAATAAATAATTATTCCTCATTATATTTAATCCATTTTTCAACAATTAAATCAATGAGACCGACTTTTCCCTGAAGGTCGATCTCAAAGCAAAGGTCTACAATGATCGACCGAACAACCTTGAAGCCTTGAAGGACGCGATACGCCTAGAACTAGGCCGCATAATCCGAGAAATACTTCAGAGACTGATGGAAAACTTAAAAATCCGGCGGCAATGTATTGACATAACTTCTAGTTTAGCTTATTTAGAAGCGAAAAAAAAATATCTAACATCTCTAGTTTTTCTTCTATTATCCTTCAAAATTAGGGATTTTTTATTGCATCACCCGGTATAACGATATTAAATACGAAATAATTATCATAATCGAAAATTTGCTCACGAATCCATTGCTTACTCGGTGTTTCAGGAAGCTGCTTCGTGGGTCAACAGAGCACAAGATCCCTCCTCGTACTGGTTCTAGCTCCGCAGTTGGTGTATCTCGCGCTCGGAACGACATTTTTGCTTCTCGGCACGGCGGCCATCTTGATGCCCCGTCACCCGATCACTCCCATACCTCCGACGGTCAATCCGGTTCACGCTAATCCTCTCATCAGACAACGCGAATTGACTCAATCACCCACGGAAATTCATCGAAGAAGAAAAATTCTTCTAACGAGAATCGGTTTTTTCGCGTTTTTTTACACAATCGTCGTCACGTGTCTCACTTGTACGTTGTATTACGAATGGTGGGGTCGTGATTCGTGGTTGAGAGCGCCCGAACCTTCAGCGTCACCTCGAGCACCTTCGAAACCAATTTTACAATTTTTCGTAATACGTCTCGTCGCTACTCTCGGGGGTGGAGCCATAGCCGCTGCTTGGATATGGTGGCCAAGCGCTATTAACGTTTGGAGAAGAATAGCTCGTTGCAAACAACCACCGAACAAATTTCATCCCCATGCAGTTCCGGTCGTTCATTGTTACAGCAGCGGTGGTTCGACGACCGGACCCACGAGCCATCATCAGATTCATCATTTGAGCCATTTTCCACCGAGTCAACAACAAAATTTGTTGCATCAGCATCAAATTGTCAAAAACTCGCAAATTGGTTCGAATCGGATCAATTCGCGTAACAAGAAACATCGCAAGCACAGAAAACAGTATCATAGCGGTAGCGAAACGCAAGTCTGACTCTCGTAAATTTTCTTTATTTGTTGCGATTCGTGGTTGCAAATAATTTTGAGATTTTTCAATCGGTCTTTCGCAGTCATTGGCATATTTGCTATATTTCCAAGATCTTGCAGGCTTGTTATTAAGTCTTTTGTCTCGGTATAAAATCGTTAAAAAAAATTAACAAAAAAGAAGAGTAAATACGGAATGGGGGAAAACGAGCGTAAGACGTAATTCTGACTCTCGTAGATTTATTTACTTGTTCCTGGCCGTGTACGAAAGAAATATTGAGATTTTTCGATCAATCGATGTTGACACGAATTTTTCTGTTCTTTTGAACAAAGCGTTTGCGGATTTTCGAGAGTCTCTCGCATCAGCATAAAATTGTTAAAAAAAGGTACGAAAAGTACGAAAACCCGGATTAATATGAGGCGCAAGACGCAAGTGTAAATCTCACGATTATTTTTAACTTATTCCCGACAGTTGTTCAGAAATTTTTCACGGTTTTGAGATATTTTTAATGCTCAAATTTTGAAAAACGAAAAATCTGTGAAAATTACGAAACAATCGATTCTGCGAAGCTGAGTACTGCGATTGTACGATTACGTAGTTGATTGCCTTAAGGGGGTACATCTGTGTAGATTACCGGAAAAGTAGGTGAATTTTGGGAATTATTATCTCAAAAACTATTTGTCTGATTGAATCCAAGTTCATTTTATTTAAAAGTATATACATTGAGGTGTGTTAAAGATTTTTCATGTAAATATATACTGAATGGGAGCGCTGTTATTCTGGCCGGCGTAAAACAACTTTGTCGACAGCACGGTTTAAGGTTCCCCCTTTTTCTCGCAGGCGGTTGGTCTGAAGAAAAAATTTCAAGAAGATTCTCAAAGTGTAACGTCTTGAGCTGTTTGGCACGTAGGATTTTTTCTATTTTATTTTTTTTTTTCACAAAATGGCGCTTGATTGAAATTGAAATTCACTTTTTAACCTCAATTTACGACCTTTTTTGGTTGATAAAAAACTAAATAAATTAGGTAAAAAAAAAAATCCTACGTACCGAACTTCATTGCCTATCCGTGCATATTGTGTCCAAATTTTAAAGGAATCGGTCAATCCGTTATCTAAAAAAAAAGTGGGAAGCGACTTTGAAAAGCGTGTTTCGAGATAAACGCGTTTGAAATTTGGGAACTCGCTATATATTATATTTATATAAAAAATCGTCAACATACCGGAATGTATACACTTTCAAGTAAAACCAACTTGGATTAAATCGGACAAATAGTTTTTGAGATAATAATTCCCAAAATTTACCTACTTTTCCGGCAATCAACACAGATGTGCCCCCTTAAAGGATTTACCGGTGGATTTTACTCTGACTTTGTGTGAATTACGGAGTATAAGTCTTCGCTGTAACTCATTAGAAACAATAATCAGTCAAACTGATTACTTTTATCGAATATTTGTAACATTTTGAAACTATTCATTCAATCTTATGAGATTTTCCGTTTTATTTGTAATTATTAGTTATTTATTTGTTATATATTTTGCAAAGTAAAAAACTAAAATTCCCGACGTGTTCCAATAATCACTTGTAAATATAATTTTATGGGTATTGGGATGAATAGTAATTGTTTATCGGCCCTTCAGGTACAACGTTCACGTCTGACGTGAACGTGAAAAATTACCTCATGTATTTTAGCAAATGGTCAGATTATTCAAATAATCACCTTGAGCTTTAATTAATCAAATTGCTTACAAGAAAATTTGTTGGGTCTGATCTCATTGGTTGAAAAATATAAAATTATTTTATCGAACGAAAGTTTTTTATTTTTGCACGTGAAGGGTTCATAATATCAAAATTCTGGAAAAAGTGTTGTTTGTTCAAGAAGCTGTATATACGTTGCTGTGTTAGGTTTAGAGAACCGAGAGAATTAATTCCGAATCCGCAGTCGATCTCGTGAGACAGTGATTCGTCGATTCTTTCGAGAATTGCGTTTCCGATGCTATAAAAAATAATAGAATTGACGTCAAATGCTAAAATAAATAATTTTTAAAAAAATCTCTTCGAACTTTAACATAAAAAACATTGCGGGAACGACAGTTCGATTCGAGACACATTGTGTTGATATTCTATATCAAAAATATTTTTAATACCCGAGCGATCAGCGACGAGTGAATCGAGAAAAATATGTCTACATAGAATTATAAATTTTGTTTTGCCGAACAAGTCGGAATCGCCGATTAAAAATCCGTGTCATATTTACGCAGGGATTTATCTATTTATGACTCGAATTGCGACACAATCTGCGATTATAGTTAAAACCTAAACCTCTGTTATTTATCGCGCTAATCTTTTGTGATATAATTACTTTCAGATTCGTTTGTTTCTTCTGTTTGTACCATCGTACTCACTATATTTGTACCGTAACTGTGCTTTAACTTCCTGAGCATGTAGCATTTAATTTGATATTTTTAATAAACATCGAAAAAAATTGTTTTTTAAATGACCCTAATAATCTTAATGATATTCGTCAACATGCCCGGATTTTTCGTGATAATTTGGATCAGTAATTCACCTATTATTATCGATAATTTTTATATATAGATAATACGCCGCTATATCTATATATGGGGCAAAATTTCGCAATTCACCGAACTGAAACCCTCCTATCCCCCGATGTGGACGATGATTTTTTTTTAGTATCCTTTGGATCCTACGACCTCACTAATTTTTTGTTAGATTTTTTAGACACCTCCTTCCCCTCACCTCCCCCTGCCATATTATTTTTATCAAGGGGTAACTAGTATTTGCCTTTTTATTTGGATGAACTTTTTTTTCTAGATACTCTATTGAAATTGAAGAACTTTTTTCATAAAATTGGAGTGGGTAGCGGGTTCCGAATATTATTATTTATTTTTTTGAAATTTTGCAAAAATTCGAGTTTATCCGAAATATGAATATATGATAATGGTTTTTCATCTAAAAAAAGAAAATAAAAATAAAATCTATCTTGCAAAAAATCGATATTTCGATAGAAAATCGATAGGAAATAGGAGTTACCTCCTGATGATAGCAACAATTGATTCATACTCAAAAATGGATTTTCTATCGAAATAATTGAAATATCGATTTTTCGGCAGGATAGATTTCATTTTTCTTCTCTTTTTTTAGATGGGAAACCAGTGTCATATATTTAAATTTCGGAAAAACTCAAATTTTTGCAAAATTTCAAAAAAATAAATAAAAATATTAGGTACCCGCCGCCCGCTCAAATTTTATGAAAAAAGGTCTTAGATTTCAATAGAGTATCCGGAAAAAAAATTTGATCCAAATAAAAAGGGGACAAACAGCAGTTAACCTCTTGATAAAAATTAAATGGTGGGGGGGAGGGGAGGGAAAGGAGGGGTCTAAAAAATCTAATATAAAATTAATGAGGTCGTAGGAACCAAAGGATACCAAAAAAAAATCATCGTCCACATCGGTGCATAGGAGGGTTTCAGTCCCGTGAATTGGGAAATTTTGCCCCATATACATTTTCGGACGAATGAGATTCTGAACTTCGAGACCTACCCGATAATTTCGCGAATTGCGAAAAATCTTCGATCGAATGAATTTTCAATCGGTAAATCCGCGTTTGGAAATTTTTGTGGCAGTTCATTAATCCTGTTTCACCGGATTTCGTCTGGTCCTAACACCAGTCCGCAATGGCCCGAACTGGTTTGCATCCGCACAGTTCCTCCACGAACGTGAAACGAGCACACCGAGATTCACCGAGGTGAATCGCACAAACGAAGGATAACGTACCCAAGATTATTAAAATGCGTCACGACGGTTTGCAAATGGTGTGCAGGAGGCGTATCGAGTGACGGACGAGGTAATCACCCGGGGCGTACATTCGGAATCTTTTGTCCGAACGTCCCGAAGAACGGGGGACAACGAGGCCGAAAGCACGAGAAGAACACGAGCGTCGGAATATTTTCGACCCAGGTGTAATTCTATAGGAGCAGGCACCTTCGCAAAAAAAAAAAAAAAAAAACACCCAATAATGGACCAGGAACGTAGACGCGCGTGAAATGGCAAAAAAAAAATTGTTTGTACAACCAGCAAAATTGTTTGGTTGTAATACGGGTTTCTCGCCTTTTATACATCCGCCCCTCTTGCTCAACAGATATGCCTTCAATGACCACGGCATTATATTTGCTCATCGAACAAAGCGAACACCGAATTTATGCACTTCTTCGCGAAGGATCGAGACCTCATTCATTTTTATTATTCTCTTGATTTTTTTATCATAGCTCATTATAGTCACAAAAACGAAGGTGCTTTATCGAATGACGTGACTACGAAGGAATCGTTTTACGATATTGTTTGAAAGAGGTTAGTGTTTTGTATTATACTTTATTAATGAACATCATCTTTTCTATAACGCAAATAAAATAAATTTGATTTTTTTGATTATTCAAACTTTTACTCAATACATCGTGTCCGAATGGAAAAGGAGTGGAATGATGTTCAGAAGACATTCGATGATAATAGCCCGATTGCGATTTCATTAAAAAAAATGTATTCAGAATTATCGTGTGTTCGCAAAAATAACGTTTTTTATTATTAAATAAATATCTATAAAAATTAAGGGTTTTATAAAATAATCGTTCAACGTTGAATAATTTGTGTTACGTAGTAGCGTGATTTTTTGCAATCTTGTCCAATATTTGCCTCTGCTCGTCAGTCATGTCTCGAATTTGAACGACTTTGGGTTTCTGACCGGGTGTCAGTTCAATGTCCAACAGAGCGTCTAAATTCTTCAATTTATTTTCGGCGCTACGAAAACCCTGAAAAAAAAAAAAATAATAATTTTCCCATCGAAATTCCATTAATCTTATTCTCTGCAACCCAAACTGTTTCGTACTTGTCTCAATCGATGTTCTATCTCCGGATTATTTTTCTTCAATTTTTTCTGCAGTTTGAATTCCGCGACACTGAATCCCAACATTTTTTCCAAAATCTGAAAAGTTTGGATTACAATTTCACGAGATAAAAATTTTTTTTTAAAAACATCGAAAGATCGTACCTCCGACGAAAAAGCGGCGTCTATGCTTCCGGTAGCGTCCGTTATCGTTGCGTTGAATTCCCAGAATTCTCCGTTTCTCGATAATTTGTCGAATTTTCCGAGATTTCCTCTCACAGTTTTGCGCAAAACGTTTTGTATATTTTTCGCAATTAAAAATTCGGATATGGTGTCGCAAATTTTAGGAATCAGAGTCGTCGCATCGTCCGTACGATCGGATTTCTTCATATAATCGGTGATTCTTCTCATATTATTCTTATTAATGTTTTTTGGGGTCGTTTGGGTGCAACGAACTTTTTCCGCGGGAAGTTTTAGCACGGGAGGCGACAATACCGATGCGCTTCTTTTGCTCGTAACTTGCGTTGGATTCGTCGATGCAACGGGAATTGTTTTTTTTGAAACCGGAGCAGAAACGATTTTTTTATTCGCGTCAATCTTTAATTTTGAAATATCGCTGACTTGGGAACTCAATTTTACATCGGGATTCGGTTTTTGCGAAGTTTCGGGGGTGAAAAAATTCGTCTCGTCCGTGACGAGAATTAAATCGTCGTCGTCATCGGGAAATTCCGAATCATTGGGTAAAACGCGTATCGGAGTTTTGCATTTGAGTTTCGAAACGGTTACGGGTTGTGAAACGACTTTCGGTAATTTTTCGAATTCGTTCTCGTCGATCATTTCGAAAAGAAGATCGGATTCGGTTTCATGAATGAGCGGTACGGAAGGTGAAACGTCCGTAATTTCGTTTGTCCGGTGGAACGAAGGATTTATAGTTGAAACGGTTGAGGATTGGATGGTAATTGAATTTCCATTCGTCGATCGAAAATTCGAAGTTTTCGTTGACTCCTCTTGGCTACGTTTTTCTATGTCCTCCACGGCATCCAAATCGACGTCGAAATCATCGTCGAAGAGAACGTCCTCAACCGGTTTCGACTTATCGTTGTCGTTGTAAGGATCCGGATTTTCCGGCAGATTCCTGAATTAAAATCGTAGTTGCAAAATGTTTCATACAAAAAAATAATCAATTTCATCATTAAATTATGTAAAAAATTTTATTTATTTATGTTTCGAAACGGGCTTTCGAGAATGATCGAATGATGAAATGAAATGAAATACGTACAAAGCTCTGGCGAGCACATTTTCTTGAGCGTTGGGTATCAGAAGCGTCTCGACTTCTCCTCCTATTTCCGAAACGTTAGTCTCGTCCAACATTATTACTCCACGTCTACACGTTACAGGGCCTTTTATCATCAGCTTAAATCCTGGTAGTAATTGATCCTGTAACTTTTCTTGTTTCTTTCTTATTTGATCTTGCGAAGAGAAACGGATTTGTCCACTGACTTTCGAATAGATACTCTTTGAGTCATTATGAGGGGATTAATAATTTTTATCGCACTGTTATATATTCTACTGTATAAACGGGATTCGACGATTTTAGTCATTTGAAGACATGTTAAATGTTGACTTTGGGTAAAAAATGTTCTTATTTAACTTAAATTAAATCTCGTAAATTCTTATTCCTTTATTCTCAAGAATCTTCGATCTTTAAGTTTTTTCAATTGGATTCCTTGAATTCTTAATTCTTGATTCATTAAGAAATAAACTTTTGGTTGAATTTTCCTTACGTTTAAAAATCGTATGGGCTTATACTCAATCGCGGTAACATTTTGAGCTCCGTCAGTGAGATGAAGGTACAACATTCTCTTCTTCTTTGGCTCCCAGGCCTGCGTCGCTTCGGCCTCCGTAGCTTGGATATTATCGGTAGAAATATTGCGAATCTTTTCTAGCTGTTTGTACTTTGATTCCCCTATGTCGTAGACCTTTTCCATCTGGATAAACAGTTTTTCACATACATTTTGACAAACTGGTTTCAACAATGTTGATTTCAACAACAATCTTTCAAAAACAATAGAAAATATCTTGTAAAATTGAGATATAAAATCAAATTTGAATGCAATAATAGTTCTGCCAGTTTTTTAAAGTTCCTCAAGTACCGGAATTTATATTTTTAATATAAATTTTAAACTGTTTGAATCTAACTGCAACTATACCACTAGCATGAAACATTTTTGGCCAGTCTATGACATTGAAGCTCAATTCAGAATAACTTGAGATGATAGAAGAAAACGAATTCAGCTTGAATTCTCCAATATTGGCACAAACAAAGTATATACCTGAAGTACAAAGTATCCACGCAAGATAAGGCACTTTTGTTGCGCCAGATTTTTTGGTAAACATGGCTTTTCGTTGCAAATCTCTCTCAAGTCGCTTAGTTGCCACTGAGATATCGCAAATTCGAGAGCCTCGAGGTCGTTTGGCTGATAAAAAGTTCAAAATAATCAACGATAATATAAACGAACGGTAAACCGGTTTAACAATGTTTGAATTTACAGCTTCGTGCTCGCTGAGATAATACTCGACGCAATCCTTTAGCCAGGTGTCATTGGTTGCGTAAAACTTTGCGCTTAGCTTGTTTTTTACAATTTGTAATGTACTTTGACTCATGTTTAGCGATATTCGAATGACACTTTTACAGGCAAAATTTTTGCGCCGGTTTTGCCAAAGTCAAAACATAACCGTAAAACAACAAACAAATCAGGTAGCCTCGAAGCAGAAACCAAAGAAGAAAGATTACATGGAACCGCACTTCTTACGGGGGAATTTGGTAGGCCTCGGAGCCTCCGAGATTAGTTCGGGCCTCCAAAAGCTGGATGTAGAGGCGCTGTTCGGCTTGTCCGTGTCAGGGTATGGCCACTAGTATACGCGAACGTGGAGGCCGTCGTGGAGTTGTCTTGACTCCGACTTTTTCCGATTCGCAGCCGGAAACCGCCGAGCCGAGAGCGCAATGGGGCCCAACAGAATATACCGGGTGTCACGCTCAAGCTTGAGTCTCAAGCTATGTACATGTGTATGTCTGTGCGTACGTATGGGGCTGTGTGTGTGTGCGCGAATGGATGAATCGACCATCCAAAATTCAAACGCTTATAACTCGACAACGGTTTAAGCTACATCCCCTAATTTTCGCACACATTCGGTGCCTTATACATGTCATTTTTGCAATAATCGCGATTTTTTTAGCTAAATCCATCGAGAAATCTGGGTCTTATATTTTTCATTTTTCAACAAATCAACCTTGTCACTGTAACTAGCGATAAATTCAACGAATCGAGCATCGATCGAATCGAATCGAATTCGCTACATGTATAAAATATCATTGAGCCTCCAATAATTTAATGGGAGGGACTCTGTACAATACTCTGTTTTGATATTAATAACCGATAACCAGTATTTTTTTGGGGAAAAATATGGATTGTTGATCGAAGATATAAATGTTATCCTCAAATAATGAATAAAAATTAGTTCTCGATGAAAAAAAATGTATTCTTTCAAAATAATAAAAATTCTTTCACTTTATTTTTGTTCGCAATAATCAACATTTTCCGTCGGAAACATACGAATTATTGACAAGAACAAAAATTTCATCCTCGAAAAATTAATTTAAAAAAAAAAAATGATCCTCTTATTGACTTTTAGCGAAAGCGACAATTTCAATCATTCGGATCACAACGAAAAAAAATTGCAGCGATTTGGAATGCTCGAATGCTGTCTCTGATACATTATTATTACAATTTTCCCACAATTACACACCAACGTACTCAATTTTGCTGACTGTTCAGTCGAGTGTACTGATCTGTACGGAATACCACGAATTGTGATAGTTGGATAAGTTTAGAACAGATCACGCGTAAAGCGTACATAATAATAATGACTATGTATTATGGTGATTCTTAATTGGGTAATGTCGGAATTTTTTTGGTATCACCCTTCAAAAGTAATCGACATAATTAAGATATGGTGAATTCCATGTTAAATCTAAAATATTGAAAGTCGCATCAAATTTAAACGCCTAGATGAATTTTGCCCAAATTCAATACGAAACATCTTCCGATAATAGTGTGACTTTGTACACTATTGTAAAAAAATCGATTTTTCAAGAATTTTGAAATCGCGTAAAAACAGAAGAACTGCATCGATTTTACCGAAAATTAAATTAGGCAAGGTGCCTTCACCCCCCCCCCCCCCCCCCCCTCACAACCCCTTCACATGTGTGATAAATTTCAGCTTGATATCTCAAGCCGTTCTCAAGTTATGAACGTTAAACCAATGGTGCATACATACATACACACACACACACACACACACACACACACACACACACACACACACACACACATACATCCAGACATTTTTTCTGAATGTGTTTCTTAGATGTTTTGGGACATTCTGAACACGTTTTCGGGAACATCTCGAAAAAAAAATTTTCATGAAAACACAGCTTCCTCTATGAGGAAGCAAAAATCAATGAAGTGCAGCCTAAAAAACCTCCGGGAGAGCTCGGGTACGACTTTGTCGATGAAATTACATTGGCAGCTGCCAGCAGAATTCACGACGTGATTTTCACAGCTGCCAATGAAAGTATTTTTCATTTTTCTCGTTTGTGTTCGAAACATTGTTGTCAATTTTTTTCAGATTTTTTCGGCAGCTGCCGATGAAAGTATTCAGCATTTTTTTTTCTTTCAAGTATTTAATTCACGTACTTACGCTGATTATGATATCGACGTGGAATGGTCTTAACTTTTCGAAAAAAATATCAGTTTTTCATTCCGACCCTCAAAAATCTAACAAAATCGCATTTAAAACTTAAAATATTGTTTTTCGGGAAGCTGAGAAAATTCCACAGAACCCATAGAATTTGTGATTCGGGATCTCTGTAAGTTTCGTTTAAATTAATGAAAAGGACAAATTCAATCTCCACATGTCTACGCTAACAACATATTACTTGATATTAGTTTCCGTCTTAAAATTAATGATTAAACAAAAATTCCATATAAAAATCTGAAAAAATTCAATATTTTCGATTGATTTTTTTTTTGATTATTTCAAGGAAAACTTATGGAGATCCTGAATGTGAAAGGCCATATTTGCTTCCCGAAAACGATATTGAAATTTTTTTCAAATTTGCGGTAACGGTTAAAAAACAACTTCCGAAGTTTCAAATTCGTTCTTAATGGTTTTCCGAGATTCTGAATGAAACGTTGATATTGCTTTCGTAAAACTGAGAAAATTATAAGACAAGAACCGATATTAAGGATCGGAATAAAAAACTGATATTGTTTTCGAAAGGTTGAGACGATTTCACGTTAAAAATGTATTGTGAATATTTTTTCTATAAGCGCATATTTGTGAAAACAATGTTTGGAACACAAACGAGAAAAATGAAAAATACTTTCATTGGCAGCTGTGAAAATAATTGACAAAAAATCTGGAAAAAAATTTGAATTTGTTTTTCAATATGCACTTGAAGCTGTGTAAACTTCATAATGATCCTAGATAGTGAACCCCAAACGTTGCTGATAATTGGCGTTTCTGCTCACATGTTTAAAAGCAGTGGAACCCCAGTGGACCAATAACGGAGGACTTAAAATATTGATACGAGAAAACATTACGATAAAAAAAAAACAAAGATCGTAGAGCATCTGATTGTCGAAAAGTTTGTTAATACTCATAAAGGGAGGAAGGTTAATTCGATATGAAATGAAGCATATTTTTGATAATTTTTTTTGACGACAGAGTTAATACGTTTATTTCTATAATAACTACTCAATAACGTAACATTTGAAGAATATTCTATAAAATGTTCATTAAATTTTATGAACAAATGAGCCATTGACGGAAAATCTCGGCGGACGTTTAAAAAAAAAGTTTCATTGCGGTGCCCATCATACCTCATCACTGGATCATCTGAGACCAAAGAACCAAAATGATTTGATTAGGTGATAAGTTTCTGCAGGTAAAGCCGTCGAGTTTTTTAAAAATTGTATAGTATTTAAAAAGGGGAATATTTTCAATTTTTTAAATGAAAATTTTGGCTTCTGAGTGCTGTAAAAAATTGAACAATCAATTTAAAAAAAAATATTCGACGTCATTACCTGCAAAAACTCATCACCTAACAAAATCATTTTGGTTCTTTGGTTTCATATGATCCAGTGATGAGTTATGATGGGCACCGCAATAAAACTTTTACCAATTAATACTTCGTTTTTGAGTGGGAATACATTTCTTGTTGGAAATGAATAGACCTCGTAATAAACACCGGTGTTGTGTCGTGAATTGTCACGTTCGTCAAGTGAAGTCTCATCGATTTCCAAAACATCAATCGTTGGTTTGAAGTGGATCGACGCCACCGGTAACCTCGGATTGCAAAATTTAACGTACGAAGAGGTGTGGAATAATCATTACGTGATTTGTAACGTACATTTTCGACCGAATGATAACCTGTGCGGAACATCGAATAAACTGAAGGATGGAACCGTACCTTTGTCACTCTTACGAGTAATTGCAAATTCTTGCAAATTTGAAGCTGGCGACTTCGACGACGAATTTGAATCAATTATTATTTGTACTGAACAATAAATATGGATATCAATCGTACTTTTATTGTGTCACATTTCTTTATAAAATAGTCTTTGTTGAAGAAATTAATAGAAAAACATACAGAAACATATAAGTAGTCGGCAAAATAACTTCTAAGTAATATCTGTATGATTTTCTATAAATTTTCTCACTGTGTTCCATTCTTTTTAATTTACGGCAAGATGAGGCAACGGTCGTTAATGCGGGTTCCGGGGACTCACCAGATAGTGGCTACTATCACTATCCTGTGGTAATTACTATACCACGAATAAATACGCAAGCGGATACAACGAACGACGATATTTATTTATCAATTGATAACGATTGCTGATTATCGATAATGATTACAGGTTCTTTTGTTAGCCACAGCTGCGGCGTGTCGAAGTATCGACGTGGGAACGTGTCTGTTTCCGTCGTGCGCGTCGCTCTCCTCCGGAGCTCGAGCGGGACGTTCGTGTCCCAGTCGGTATGGCAGAGAGTTGACTCGACCAACTCGGTTGATTCTGCGATGTGTGTGTGGACGAGTCCGCCACAATCCTACTTCACGACGAAACCATTAGTATCCACGGGCTGACGGCCTGGTCCACGGTCTTACATACAGGTCTTTAAACTCCTCCAAACTTCTGGTGGTGGGCGTGTTCGGGTGATGATTTGTTTTTGTTTCCTGAAGCGGCCGTAAAAGGGCGCCACTACGAACCCGGTCACGCCGCGACCCGCGACTACACACGACGACAAATGTGCGGGTAATAATAGTATATTAAGCAACGAGTGCGGAAAGCCGGCCATTACCCACGAGGGCGGCGAAGCCGCCCGAGTGGGTGATTCCGGCTGCCCGCACGAGTGGGTGATTCCGGCTGCCCGCACGAGTAGCTTATACTATTTTTCTTTACAAGTGCATGAAGATGCTCGCACTAGTTGTCCCTTTACCGTTTGGGAGATACGTGGTCTTCCACGGTTTTTTGATCATGCCGTCGCGGTGCGTCGTCCCAAAGTGTCGAACGGGTCGAAAAGGTGAAAAAATAAAACGATCAGTGTTTCTCGTGCCAAAAGATGAAGAACTTCTCAAAAAATGGAAAGCGGCAATTCCCGGGAAGAAAGAGTTGCGCGCTTCGCATGTTGTCTGCGAAAAACATTTTGAGAGCCGTCATATACACCGCCAATGGATTAAATATGGCACAGATGGACAAATTATTGCAAAGGTTTTATTCTCTTACTATGAAAATGTTCTATGTAATCGGAAACAGTGTTGGGAGCTCCGAAGTACATTTTTACCTGGAGTACCAAACAAATACGTAGTACAGTTGTACTCCGTACTCCCACGTTTGCCAAGTACAGAGTACCCTTGTACTCCGTACTCCAGTACTCCTGGAGTACAAATTTGCCCATGACTGATCTGAGAGAATTCGAAACCCTGTAATTTTTTTTTTCTTAATTATAGACTCCTTACGAGCTTATAAGATTGAGCAAAGTAGCTATTCCAACGAAATTTGACGACGAAGACAACGACGACAAGGAGAATAAAAATGTGGAAGTTGGAAATGGAGTAGCGAAAGAAATATAACTCAATGACAGTAATTCCATTGACGTAATTAATTTGACTCCGGTATGTGATGGTTTGGCAATGGATGAGTCACTTGCTGCAACGAGTATGTATTTTAGCACTTCTATGTACATTAGATACTATACAATGTCATTGGTTTTTATAAATTATTCCTTTTTGTATTTCAGATATCGCCAGCGATGGGTCACCTGTTGCTGATGTTGAAGTTTGTCCGCATATGACAATTGAGGATGGCAGTGCAGCGTCGACGATCAACAGAGAACCGCTTCGAGCTTCTTCAAACGGTACATTCGGTGAACGTACGTGCAGAGTAACAATGATCTATTAAGCAATGAGTGCGGAAAGCCGGTCATGACCTACAAGGCCAATAAGGACGCCTAAGTGGCTGATTCCGGCTGTCCGCACGAGTAGCTTATACTATTTTTTTTTACAAAACATGCATTAAAAGTGCTACATCCCTTATCCTTTTCCAGTTGAAAAATATGAGATTTGCAACTGCTTGTATTGCCCACTGTTACTACTAACTTTACCCGCGCTGAGTGAAGTTAGTGACAGTGGATAATGAAAACAGTGAGAAGCCTTGTATTTTTATAGTGGAAAAGGGACGAGGAATGTAACATTCTTCACGCACGTCTACAAAAATTAATATATTACGATACTAGGGCGAAAAACGTTTTTCCGATTCGTGTGAGGTTGCAGCACGAACCAAAGGCGAGTGTCGCAATCACACACGAATCAGGAAAACGTTTTCCTCACTAGTATCGTAATAGTACATTATGACACTAGTACGAAAATTTTTTTCCTGACGAGTGTGGGTGTGCAGAACGAGCCGAAGGCGAGTGTTGCAATCACACGAGTCCAGAAAACGTTTTTCGTACGAGTATCGTACGAATTTTTATGTCACAAGGTGCGTAAATGTGGTTTGACGCGAACGAAGTGAGCGTAAACCCGCACTTT
>CAXAQZ010000496.1:12500-15090 GCA_963971145.1 Sussaba pulchella | reverse complement strand
GAAGAAAGTTATGTTTTTTTACTTTTCGAGAAAGCGATCGGTCTACGCGTCGAACAACTCTGGTCGCGGTCGGTCTACGCGTGGATTATTCCCGAGTGCGATCGGTCTACGCGTCAACTCAATGTACATGCGATCGGTCTACGCGTCGAACAACTCTGGTCGCGGTCGGTCTACGCGTGGATTATTTCCGAGTGCGGTCGGTCTACGCGTCAACTTAATATACATGCAATCGGTCTACGTGTGGATTTTAAATTCCTCTTTCGTTTTTCGATATCAATTTTTTTCATCAATTCATTAGAATAAATTTTAGGTCAAATTTTTTTTCGCGTTTCATGAAAAATTTTTTTCTTCATTTTCGAATTTCAAAAAAAACCGATCGGTCTACGCCTGGAATCATTTTAATGTTCTTATTATTTTACAACCGAATTTTTTTTTTTTTTTTGGGTTCAAGAAAAAAAGGTCGATCTACGGGTAAAAATTTAAGGTTTATTCATTTCATTCCGATGGAAAAATAATTTAAAAAAAAAAATTTTTAAGCACGTTTTGATATTGATCGTTACGTTAATGCGATAAGAAGAAAGTTATGTTCTTTTACTTTTCGAGAATGCGATCGGTCTACGCGTCGAACAACTCTGGTCGCGGTCGGTCTACGAGTGGATTATTTCCGAGGGCGATCGGTCTACGCGTCAACCCAATGTACATGCGATCGGTCTACGCGTCGAACAACTCTGGTCGCGGTCGGTCTACGCGTGGATTATTCCCGAGTGCGGTCGGTCTACGCGTAAACTCAATGTACATGCGATCGGTCTACGTGTGGATTTTAAAATCCTCTTTCGTTTTTCGATACCAATTTTTTTTCATTAATTTATTAGAATAAATTTTAGGTCAAAATGGTTTTCGCGTTTCATGAAAGAAATTTTTTTTTTTTTCGAATTTCAGAAAAACCGATCGGTCTACGCCTGGAATAATTTTAATGTTCTTATTATTTTACAAACGAATTTTTTTTTTTTTTTGTTTGGTTTTAAGAAAAAGCGGTCGATCTACGGTCGAAAAATGAAGGTTTATTTATTTCATTTCGATGAAAAAATAATTTTTAAAAAAACTTTTTAACCACGTTTCGATATTGATTGTTACGTTAATGCGATAAGAAGAAAGTTATGTTTTTTTACTTTTCGAGAAAGCGATCGGTCTACGCGTCGAACAACTCTGGTCGCGGTCGGTCTACGCGTGGATTATTCCCGAGTGCGGTCGGTCTACGCGTCAACTCAATGTACATGCGATCGGTCTACGCGTCGAACAACTCCGGTCGCGGTCGGTCTACGCGTGGATTATTTTCGAGTGCGGTCGGTCTACGCGTCAACTCAATGTACATGCGATCGGTCTACGTGTGGATTCAAAATTCACTTATCGTTGATCGGTTTTTATTGTCAAAACAAACTTTTTCGATTCAATTACAATTCATAACGTTGTTCACGTTTAACAAGAATTTTTGAATTTTTAGAATTTTATAAACGAGCGATCGGTCTACGCGTCAAATTTTATTCATCGTTATTCGATAAATTAATATAGTCGACTTTATCAATCTTACTTTCCATACTGTTTATATAAGATTCTATCTTTTTCGCATAAATTGAATCATTAAAAATTTGAAATAGACGGTAATTATTTTTTTTTGTTTTTTGAGCAATTAGATTCGGAAAAATTTTGGTAAAATCAAATATATATATAAATGATGACTTATCATGTTTAAAATGTTATAACCTTGTAGCGACGATTCCATCATTTCATTACTCCATTTCCAACGAGGCGAACATTTTCGTGTTTTTGACGCCCGTTTTTTTTCTAAGTCCGAGCGCACGGAGCCCGTCCGGGCCGTTCAACGCTAGTACGGCCGCCCTGCGCCCCATGTATAAGCCGTCGTTCGCCGAACCGCAGGCGCCCCAGCTCGGTACTATAAGAGGAGTCGAGGCGACGGTTCGGTCACCGCTTACCGTCCGATCATCGGTTACATACTATAACTCAGCATTACCACGAGTCGGCGTCTATGACCAAATGGCTCTTACGTGGTACACGCTACGGCGATGAAAGTTTTTCAACACGAGTTGTTAATAAACTTATACCGAGCATCGACTCACCCTGTTCCGGGCGAGAATATCAATATGAATGATGGACTTCACCATGAATTCCTGATATATTGCAAACATAAATACAAAAATACGTGCCTCAAAAGAGGGCACGTCGAGACGCTGAGAATATAAAATTTCCAGCATTATATAAGAGTTTATGTGGTTTTATAAACGAGAAAATTGACGAGAGTGCGATAGCGGGTTCGCACAATAATAAGAAATAAATATATGAGAAGGAAGAAGGAGGAAGGATAGAAAGATGCAATCCGTGGCTGAGTTGTCAAGGGTCTTTTTCATTGTGAAAGACACCGCAACCGAGTCGAAAATAAATAAATTAAAAATTTTAAATGAACAAAGAGTGTCCCCAGTCACTCCTCGTCGAGTATCTGGGGAAAAAACACTTCGAGAAACGAAAAGGTATAAAGATCTAACGGTCGATATTCCTGAGCTATCTCGTGAGATAA
>CAXAQZ010000496.1:0-2500 GCA_963971145.1 Sussaba pulchella | reverse complement strand
TTTTTCATCAACTCATTAGAATAAATTTTAGGCCAAAATGGTTTTTCGCGTTTCATGAAAAATTTTTTTTTTTTTTTCGAATTTCAGAAAACCGATCGGTCTACGCCTGGAATAATTTTAATGTTCTTATTATTTTACAAACGAATTTTTTTTTTTTTTGGGTTTAAGAAAAAGCGGTCGATCTACGGGTGAAAAATTAAGGTTTATTCATTTCATTCCGATAGAAAAATAATTTGAAAAAAAAATTTTAAGCACGTTTTGATATTGATTGTTACGTTAATGCGATAAGAAGAAAGTTATGTTCTTTTACTTTTCGAAAAAGCGATCGGTCTACGCGTCGAACAACCCTGGTCGCGGTCGGTCTGCGGATGGATTATTTCCGAGTGCGATCGGTCTACGCGTCAACTCAATGTACATGCGATCGGTCTACGCAACGAACAACTCTGCCCGCGGTCGGTCTACGCGTGGATTTGAAATTCCTCTTTCGTTTTTCGATACCAATTTCTTTCATCAATTTATTAGAACAAATTTAAGGTAAAATTAATTTTCGCGTTTCATGAAAAAAAAAATTTTTTTTTTCGATTTCAAAAAAACCGATCGGTCTACCCCTGGAATAATTTAAATGTTCTTATTATTTTACAACCAAATTTTTTTATTTCTTTTCGGGTTTAAGAAAAAGCGGTCGATCTACGGGTAAAAATTTAAGGTTTATTCATTTCATTCCGATGGAAAAATAATTTGAAAAAAAAAATTTTTAAGCACGTTTTGATATTGATTGTTACGTTAATGCGATAAGAAGGAAGTTATGTTCTTTTACTTTTCGAGAAAGCGAGTTTTTCGATACCAATTTTTTTTCATCAATTTATTAGAATAAATTTTTGGTCAAAATGGTTTTCGCGTTTCATGAAGAAAATTTTTTTCTTTCGAATTTCAGAAAAACCGATCGGTCTACGCCTGGAATAATTTTCATGTTCTTATTATTTTACAAACGAAATTTTTTTTTTTTTTTTGGTTTCAAGAAAAAGCGGTCGATCTACGGGTAAAAAATGAAGGTTTATTTATTTCATTTCGATGAAAAAACAATTTGGAAAAAAAAAATTTTTTAACCACGTTTTGATATTGATTGTTACATTAATACGATAAGAAGAAAGTTATTTTCTTTTACTCTTCGAAAAAGCGATCGGTCTACGCGTCGAGCAACTCTGGTCGCGGTCGGTCTACGCGTGGATTATTCCCGAGTGCGATCGGTCTACGCGTCAACTCAATGTACATGCGATCGGTCTACGCGTCGAACAACTCTGGTCGCGGTCGGTCTACGCGTGGATTATTTCCGAGTGCGGTCGGTCTACGCGTCAACTCAATATACATGCGATCGGTCTACGTGTGGATTTTAAATTCCTCTTTCGTTTTTCGATATCAATTTTTTTCATCAATTCATTAGAATAAATTTTAGGTCAAATTGGTTTTCGCGTTTCATGAAAAATTTTTTTCTTCATTTTTGAATTTCAAAAAAACCGATCGGTCTACGCCTGGAATCATTTTAATATTCTTATTATTTTACAACCGAATTTTTTTTTTTTTTTTGGGTTCAAGAAAAAAAGGTCGATCTACGGGTAAAAATTTAAGGTTTATTCATTTCATTCCGATGGAAAATAATTTAAAAAAAAAAAATTTTTAAGCACGTTTTGATATTGATTATTACGTTAATGCGATAAGAAGAAAGTTATGTTCTTTTACTTTTCGAGAATGCGATCGGTCTACGCGTCGAACAACTCTGGTCGCGGTCGGTCTACGCGTGGATTATTTCCGAGGGCGATCGGTCTACGCGTCAACTCAATGTACATGCGATCGGTCTACGCGTCGAACAACTCTGGTTGCGGTCGGTCTACGCGTGGATTATTCCGGAGTGCGGTCGGTCTACGCGTCAACTCAATGTACATGCGATCGGTCTACGTGTGGATTTTAAAATCCTCTTTCGTTTTTCGATACCAATTTTTTTTTATCAATTTATTAGAATAAATTTTAGGTCAAAATGGTTTTCGCGTTTCATGAAAGAAATTTTTTTTTTTTCGAATTTCAGAAAAACCGATCGGTCTACGCCTGGAATAATTTTAATGTTCTTATTATTTTACAAACGAATTTTTTTTTTTTTTCTTTGGTTTCAAGAAAAAGCGGTCGATCTACGGTCGAAAAATGAAGGTTTATTTATTTCATTTCGATGAAAAAATAATTTGAAAAAAATTTTTTAACCACGTTTTGATATTGATTGTTACGTTAATGCGATAAGAAGAAAGTTATGTTTTTTTACTTTTCGAGAAAGCGATCGGTCTACGCGTCGAACAACTCTGGTCGCGGTCGGTCTACGCGTGGATTATTCCCGAGTGCGATCGGTCTACGCGTCAACTCAATGTACATGCGATCGGTTTACGCGTCGAACAACTCTGGTCGCGGTCGGTCTACGCGTGGATTATTTCCGAGTGCGGTCGGTCTACGCGTCAAC
>CAXAQZ010000495.1:112658-185618 GCA_963971145.1 Sussaba pulchella | reverse complement strand
CGACCCACCGTTGGTCAAAGAGAAATCTACCTTACCGACCGTCTCAAGGCAGGTCACCGTGGTAAGTGGTCTGGAACTGTCCTTACCCTACTACTTTTTTATGTATTCAACTATTGTGTGAATTCCCGAATCCCAACCGTGAATGCATCACATTGTCTTATTCTCAAGATCATAACAATTTTTCTTAAATATTTGAACAACGAGACTTGTTCGAGCTTGTGAGAGTTTTGGAGGAAAAAGAAATATTAAAATCATCTTAAAAAAATGGTTTTATTCAATACATTTTTTTAAAAGTATGCATTTGCGACAGTTTTTTATCGAAGGGGGAGGTCCATCGAAACCATCGGCATCAATCATTTTCTCATAATGTTTCCGACAACGACAATATTTCATAATATCCTCATCCATTTGCATGATGTTGGGTAGACGATCCGACATCTTCGATATCGTTGTATGCATACATGAGAATAAAATCTTTGGTCAAGCTTGCGATATCTTTTGTTTTCATGTTGCAAATGTTTCCCACAGCTCGAAGAATTTTCATTGATCTTTCGAAAGATGGTGGTGCGAAGAAATAATTTTCAAAGTACCATGTCTTTATACGTAGCACATTTTCGAAAGCACAATTGTAATTCAATACTCCCTCGTGATGTGGAGAATTCGAGCATTCCGACACTGATGTTTTCAGCAATTCTGGGCAACCGAAATCTTCCAAGTCAATAGTTGGTTTCGAGTTCCCAATAACCGTTCGAATCAATTGCTTCTTCTCCATTCCCTTGACGTAAATCACACGAGCATCTTTCACAATGTTATCGAACGTTCCATGGAATACCCTCATAATGACTCACGATCCACAAGTGGTCGTTTTTATATTTGGTTGTGTTTCGTCTTGCTGGTGAGTATGATTGCCTCCGGGGTCACAGTGGCGGCCTGGGCCGCGAGGTGGCAGCACCTCGTGGTTCGTGTAACGGATTCTGATACGCGGTTCGCGAACGCGCCGCGAGAACAGCACCGAGTATAGCCAAGCGCGGGCTTATTTAAAAGAGAGAGAGACCAATTTATCACAAAGGCGCGCTGACTATACCTTAACTTAATCATAAGTATACAGATTGAATGAATAAATGTTAGAATAATATACCTACGCTATTGGCATATTAACGAACCATGTACCATGACGCTGGGCACATGCAGCGTGTTCCAAGAAATATATTTCTTCTTGTAATTTATTATTGTACTCTCTGGACTGGTCCGTTATCTCACTTAAAATGTATCCCATAGCTTAAATTCAAAAGGACCACGCAGTAAAATTCGAAAGAAACCAGAGCTCTCTTCCAGACGCTCCGCTAACAAAAGAGAACCCTTCAAGAGAAGAATTTATTTAAAGTAACTTCTCGGAAAAGTCGATCAGCGACATGTCGTCGCCAGGCGCACTTTAAAAGGGTCACCCATATCGCGGGTGGCCTACGAGCCTCAACTCCTAAGGGCTGGCGCGTTGCAACGCATAAATTACGCGTACCCATAGAGCCTCACTCTTATAGAAAGGCGGGGGCGACGTAACGTGATGCAGCGGGCTGGACTAGGGATTGATTGGCTAATTTTGGGTCTTAGGGGCGTAACCTCGATGGCCACCCTATTTACAATCAGTAAAGATTTTTTCAAGCGTAAAGATATCAACCAGATCCTTGAGACGAGTCGCGCGGAGTGGTTCTAGACTTCATTTTTGCTCTCAAACATTTAACATTTTTGTACGATAGAATAAAGCATCCAAATTTCTTAATTCATATCTGCGTTACGTCTTGTAATTTCATTTCAAATAACCTTTTCTCGCACGAGGTGAGCTTTGCTCTTTACAGCGGAACGTCCGTAACAATCGCAATTGAATTTTCCCGCGCGCAAACAGGGTTTGTGCGTCACATTCGGGTTGTCGCTGTGACTTCGGGGGTGCCGTATTCACTAGTGAGATGGTCAAAAACTCACGTGGTGAGTCTATTTAACGCGCAACAGTTGGCAGCTTAAGCGCTTGCCCGGGTTTCCGGCCTCATGGGCTTAATCATCGTCCATCATGGCTTCTGTCTTAATCATCCCGCAAAAACTCTGTTTTTGGCGTTCATGTGTTCTTGATCTTTTTCGCTCCTTACCGCGTGTTCATCTCTGATTCACTAAAAACAATCACAGCGTGCAGGTTCAGGTTACTGTTGATTTCGCGACTCGTCGTGAAATTCACCGTTCCATTCGTTAAAGCGTGTTCGCTCGCTTTCGTTCGTTTCTGTGTGCTCGCCGGAGATTCTGTGCAACGGTCACGGTGCTCGCTCGAGGTTAAGTTCTACCGCGTGTTCGTAGCGAATTTCAGTGCTTCTCAGTTGTGTGAGTTAAGTGCACAAGAACGTTAACTCGGGCGATCATTATTCGTACGATTTGTGTGATCAAGCAGTTAATCGCGTTCGATTAACTGCGGTGTCAAATTCAACACGTGGCTTGAGCCATCGTGCTTGACAATAATTGTACTGCGCTCTCGGCTGAATCATTATAGCAATGTTGTTTTATTCAGTTCCTTTTCATCAATTGCGATTCACATACATTCTTGGCTAATAATTAGCATAGTTCATAATCATTTCAACGGCTTGTTCAACGATCAAGTTTGTTTCTATTTCATCATAGCGTAACCATCACTGCGTGGCCGTTAATCATATACACTTTGACTCATAAATCACCTGAAGCCACGCCATCAATTTATCTTTGTATTACATTAGCAAGATCAGCTCCATTTATAATTGGTTCAACGGCTTGTTCAACAATCAAACTTGTTTTACTCAATCATAGCGTAACCATCACTGCGTGGCAGTTAATCATATACACTTTGACTCATAAATCACCTGAAGCCACGCCATCAATTTATCCTTATAATACATTAGCAAGATCAGCTTCATTCATAATTGGTTCAACGGCTTGTTCAACAATCACACTTGTCTTTTTCATCATAGCGTAACCATCACTGCGTGGCAGTTAATAGTATACACTTTGACTCACAATTCATCTGAAGCCAGGCTATCAATTTATCCTTATCTCATCAGTAGCGTCACTCACCGTTCTCCTATTACTGTAGTAATCATTCGAATCGGTTCATTCAATCAACAGTGCGGTTCATCCTCGTTTACGTAACATTTATGCTTTGATCATTCATACTTAGAGTGTGCCTCATCATAGCGCACATACGCTCGTTAAATATTTACTTAGTCTATTGGAAATATATGCGATACTTTATATTGAAAACAAGATTATTCATTTTAATTGCTATGACCCCTTGCATCCATAACCGGCAATAGTTCATTTGATTTCACCAACATCGAAACAGGTTGATAAACTATCTCAGTCGTCTGACGATTTGACTAGTTTACACCTAAACTCTGTGCACTCCCATGGGCCATCAGAATACATTTTTATCACAGCCACCTGCTTCACCACAAACTCATTGTTGGGTGCTTTAAACCCTTGTACATCCAAAATAATTTCAATATCTTGCATTGTGCGTTACTCGTGATAGTTCGCAATCAACTGATTCATTATAATTTGAAAATGAAGCAACAGCAGATTATTTGTTATCGACTCGTAATACAAGGTTCAAGAGAGCGTCGTACGATGTTGGTGATCAGCTATCGGTAAGAGGAACGTTCATCGTTCGATTTTTGAAGAATACTCGATATCGACCCGGCTGTCGGTGGATAATGTTGCGAACACCGGCTGTCAGCTGCGGTAACCCCCCATTGGTAACATCATACGCTCATCGTTTAGACGTTCAACGTTCGATCAACAGATGGCGGGGCAAGAGGCTGCTGTCGGTAAAGTAGAACGCTCATTGTTCGAACGTTCGTCGTTAAACTTTCGATCGGTAAAGTAGAACGCTCATCATTCAACGTTCGATCTGTAGGACTTACCCTATGGAGCAGCTACAAAGATAATCAAAGCCATCTTGAAACCTACTCGAACCATTTACGTAAAAGGCTTGGAGAAAAAAACATGGTTGACCAGCATCATGGATGAATCATCAGCATCGTCCATCGTTGACTTGGAAACGCTCGAGTGTCCTTCACTACGAAAACTACCAACAATTTCATCTTTCACCCTATGTCCTCATCATCCCGATATCTCTGAATTTTATTGTGCTACGAGAAATGTACAATCGTTGAAAAATTGGCTTAGCGGGTATCATGCTGTATGTAAATGCAACGTTCTTTTGGAATAAATAACATGTTGCTGGTAAAAATTATTTTTTTATTCATTTGAAAATCTCCTCCCCACAAATTATAATAATATTTCCAAAAAATCGATAGCGAATACGATAGTTACTGATGTTACTACAGTTCGTCACATCACGATATCGATGTGTGTGTCCAAGAGCAAACGGTTTAGAATTCGAGACTGTTGTATTTTCCACCATGGAAAACCAATGATAGATGACCGTCTTTGGCGGTTTTTACTGTCCTCTTCAGTAGATTTTCATCAGCCTCGAAAACACGGAAGATCCTGTCTGGCAGGAAAACGACGTATTTATTGGCTATTTCGACGAAAATCCTCTCACCATATTTAGTTCGAACGTTCTTGAGATTGCTGACAAGATGTTGTTTCTCCGGTTCCATATCTCGCAGCTTCCACGTTGAAAGGAATTGCTTGACATTGCTCGCCTCGTTGAGGGATGATAGATCCATTGTCTCGCAGTTCAAGATTTACAAAATTTTCTTGCACAAATCGTATGTCCGATGTCGTTCTTATGAAGTTTTTTACTTCGTCGATGTTCCGCAAAAGCAATTCAATCCGTTCTTTGACTCGCTGCGTCGATTTGGCAGCCCGATTTTAGTTCGTGTGATTCAAATCGAGCCGGTTGATTTTATATCAATGTACCAAGCTGGCTCCTCCCCCCACTATAAGCTCAGTCTTGAGAGAAAAGAGAGAAATAAGAGAGGGGGGGAGCAGCGTAACCGAAAGTCGTTGCACGTGCAAACTCTTTCAAAGGGATACCGCATTTACCTGAGAAATTAATGTCCTAGAATTGTGACTCATCGTGAAAACTCTACAGAGAAAGATTCAACGGGTCCACTCGGATGTTTGAGGTCCGTAAAACGTGATCTCGCTGCCGATTCATCTTGCTTCCTCATCATCGATGACGTGACCCATGAACGCGTGCAGCCGAACGCATTCATCTAGCCGCTACTAAAATTTAATTATAAGATCAGAGTACCGCGAGAATTCTCAAATCCATGATTTTTCAAACGCCGAAGCACTGTCAGGCAGGAGGGCGTCAGATGGCGGGCTGTAAGATTGCTCTACCAGGTTCAAAAGAACGCCGCAAGATGTCAGTGATCAGCTGTCTGGAACGTTAATCGTTCGATTTTTGAAAATTATTTGTTATCGACTCATAATACAAGGTTCAAGAAAGCGTCGTAAGCTATAGGTAAGAGGAACGTTCATCGTTCGATTTTTGAAGAATATTCGTTATCGACCCGGCTGTCGGTGGATAATGTTGGGAACACCGGCTGTCAGCTGCGGTAACCCACCCATCGGTAACATCATACGCTCATCGTCCAAACGTCCAACGTTCGATCAACAGCCATCTGTTGGCGGATGGCGGAGCAAGAGGCTGCTGTCGGTAAAGTAGAACGCTCATCGTTTGAACGTTCGTCGTTTAACTTTCGATCGGTAAAGTAGAACGCTCATCGTTCAACGTTCGATCTGTAGAACGCTCATCGGTCGATCGTGAATTTTCAAAATGGTGGCTGTCGGCAAAGAAGGGATCAGCCTGGGGACTGTTTCAATTTGCCAGTAAGGCAATTGGGATCGAGCAGTAAGTGAATTGATAGATTGACTCTAAGCAGACAACATCATCTATTTGATTGACAGCGAGATTTAGCAGATAACGCCATCTATCTGATAGGAAAGGTAGAACGCTCATCATTCGAACGTTCATCGTTCAACGATCAATCTTCAAGGCCCTGTTGCTCATCATTTGAACGTTTATCGTTCAACGATCAATCTTCAAGGCCCTGTTGGAAACGGTGCTGTCGGTAAAAGATGGTTCGGAAGTCACCCACCATCGGTAAAAAAGGGCCTCACCGTTGGTAAAAGAGGGATCGTCCTCAGCCCCACCGTTGGCAAAAGAGGGATCAGCTTCAGCCCCGCCGTTGGTAAAGGAGGGATCAATCTTGCCGACCGTCTTAAGGTTGGTCCTTAGGTGGCAAGTGGCTCGCAACCGGCCCTATTTCCCTACTGTCATTGCCCGTAGGCTCAATGGAGTCTGCGTGACCTTTGATACGCCCCCCTTGGGGATACTTTTCCTCTGGCGGATCGACGCGTCTATCTTCGTGACTGGGAGTACTCGGAGGTATTAATATCAATTTTACCTCTGAGGATCCGAGCAGGGGCCTTCCGTACTCGGAGCGGTCGACCCGAACGGGAAAACGAAAATCGTCGCAATAATTTTGCGAGGCGCACTCATTGTCGGGTTTCACGATTTTCCGGATTCTGGTTTCGATATCCAGTTCGTTAGCAGACGGATTGATTGTTTCATTTTTAGTGCGTCTTATATACATCACTTGGATATACGTCACGTCATCTTGCGAGGACGTGATTAATTTCTCGGAGCGCGTGTGCCCGAACGAAATGACCGAGCTTGGGATGACATAGTCTTTAAGACGGAAAATCAATTGATCGTAATCAATAACCGCTCCATTACGGAGAAACCAATCATTACCTATAAGGACGCTGGACGGTTAATACGGGATTACTAGAAATGTCGTCTGGACTATTCGATCTCCACACATTACATCTAGAAGGATTTGTCTTTTCACCTTGGTCGGTTTTTTTTCTATGGCCGTGGTGACGGTCATATTGGACACTGGTAATTCGGTCATTTTAAAGTTTGTTTTCAGGTAATCGTAATACGCATCGGAAACGACTGTGACTTGGCTACCTTTGCCCAATAACGTGGCTATGGGGATCCCATGAATATGGACGATTAACCACGGACATTCTCTAAAATGTATAGTTCCGTCACCCGCGTTTGGTTTGTCGTTTATATCTTCGCCTAGGTCCTCGACTGCATCAAGGGGATATGGATGCGCTGATGGACCGGTTGCCAACGCATCCATTATTAGTTTAACGGGTTCTGTACATCGACGAGAGGATTAGCTTCCGATGGTGGTGGCGGGATAGAAAACAATACGCCAGGCCCCGGGTCATGATTGTCTACACTCTGTTCGGCTTCCATCTGATTTCGCTCGCCGTCATTGGTCGGAGCGTATCCCTGAAGCTGCAGGTGGACTACACGCTTATTGGCGTTTTCCGGAAATCGCGATATATTCGAGGGTGGCAGCGAGGAGACGAGTGTTTTCTAATAAGGATTCGAATTAGACTGATTCGCGTTATTATTGACACCCGGGCCAGAAGATGAATTTTGATGGCCTCGACCGTGACTGTTATGACCGCCGCTATTAACCCCGCGTGGATTGCTAGCGTTACTCGTTCGATTACGATCGCGTTCATCGGTAGACATATCGAGTTGCGCGAGCGCGTTAGAGATAACGTTCATTCGAGAAAAATCAGCCATAATAAAAGCGTCCCGCACGCGAATCGGCTGTTGCTGTACTACGGTATAATTTAGCTCATACGGATTTAAGGGTGGATCAAAATATTCGGCCTCCGGGATCTGTTGAAAAGAATAAGTTTGCCAAGAACCCGTGGACGACATATACCTACGCGATGCCCATTGGCTCTTAATCCGGGTTTGGACTGTGTTTCGTTATCGGCCTCGGAACGCGAGGGGCCGTATGCTGCTCTTGGATCCGTTCCACTCAGCTCGTATCGTGACCCCACTTGCGGCTCCGCGCCAATCACGAAGCTCCTAACAGGACCCACGAATCTGGACGAAGAGGGGCGTAGGAGAAAGCTTCGACACGGGGTAAAAAGCTCGCTTGCTAAGAATCTGACCGTTCGATGCCATTATCGCCATCGTAACTCTCGTGCTGGACAGGCTCTGTGCATCGTTCGTTAAAATTCGCTATCAAAGATTCCAATCTGTAGTGATTTTAGTGAAACTGTAGTTCGATCCATCGTGAATTGATACTCGTTCGTGTTCGACGAGAAAATATACTCGCCCGTGACTAACACCAGGGAGAAAAAGTGGTGGTGAAATCTATTCGAACCTTTTTTTGAAAACGAAACCCGAACGTCTCAGTTCCCTTTCCCCTCACCCCGCCAGGATCCCGCTCTACACGAAACAGACTGCGATAGAATGGAATTCGTCGAGGAAGGATACTTTGAAATCTTCGTACGTGCGACATATTCTACGATTTGCGTTGTACCACGTCCTAGCTCTTCCTTCCAATGAGTTTTCAATAATAAGTAACTTGCTGACATCGGAATGAACGTTTTTCGCGACAAAATAACGGTCGAGATGATCGAGATATTTCCTGGGGTGGGTATCTACATCGCTGGTGAATTTCGGCATGCGAATATCGATTTTTAAAGTGCGCAAATTGTGCGTGAGCCCGTCTAACATACTTGCATCACCATCCATCGCAGGCAAACGTGGCAGAACGTTCTGATCGTTCACAGGACCATGCTGTTGCTGTAGGGATTCAATTTCGTCCCGTTGTTCACCGACTTGGGTGCGCAAGAGTCGCAACTCCTCGACGATAACCAGGCCATTGACGTTCTGAAGTTCACCTCTGAGGCGCTCGAGTTCTCGACGTTGAATCGCCAACATTTCTAATTCCTCGTTCATACGTGCACGCTGCTCCTCCATGCTTATTCTATGCGACATATCTATATCATCAAATAAATTAGAACCGGCCAAATCCCGATGAATTTTATGTTTTGGTTTTAATCGAGACCATTTCTTTACGGTAATGGGCGCAGGGGTGTCTGGATCACCAGAGTCACCCTGAGAACGTGCCCGTACGGGACTATGTTGTACCGACATAAATTGCAACTTATTAGATATATATGTATATATGGGGGGGGGGGGGGGGGGGGGGGAATTCCTGGGAATTTCGGCTACTTCGGACAGTTGGGTCCAAATTTTTGCCCCCCAATTTTTTCCAATAATATGTGTTGAAAATAAAGAGACATGTATTTCGGCGTTTTTTATTTTGAGCCCCCACTTTTGAAATACGATCAAATGAAGTTTTTGAAGTATTGACCACATTCGATCATTCAAATCGATATATCTCAGCAACGGTTAGTGATAAATCGAAAAACCACGAATCTTTTTTTTCGTTTTTGAACGCTCTATACAATGAAAACATTTACGATTATGTTGTACAAATTCAACAATAAGTTATAAACAATTAAAAATTGAAAATAAAATAAAACAAAAAACGCACTTTTAATTTTTGAAATGTATTTGTTTTTCAATTCATTGAACAAAAACAAAAATTAAGCGACCTTAAACTTTTTGGGCCGACGCTTTGTTCGGGAGTTATAAATTTTTTTGTCACAAAAAACCCGTAAATTTACGTATTTTATTGGTAAAAATTTGCATAAAAAAAAGTACCCTTAATTATTGAAATTAATTTTTTTTTAAATTCCTTGGACGAAAAAAAAAATTTGAGACCCGGCCCGACTTGGGCCGACGTTTCGTTTCAAAGTTATAGCTTTTTTTGTCATAAAAAACCGGTAAATATACGTATTTCATTAGTAAAAAATTGCATGAAGAAAAAGTACCTTTAATTATTGAAATATATTTTTTTTCAAATTCCTTGAACGAAAACGAAAATTTTGAGACTCGGCCGGACTTGGGCCGACGCTTCGTTTGAAAGTTATAGCTTTTTTTCTTAAAAACCGGGTAAACATTTACGGGTTTTTTGTGACAAAAAAATCTATAACTCCCGAATGAAGCGTCGGCCCAAAGAGTTCAAGGTGGCTCAATTTTCGTTTTTGTTCAAGGAATTAAAAAAAAATACATTTCAAAGATTAAAAGTGCATTTTTTGTTTTATTTCGTTTTTAATTTTGAATTGCTTATAACTTATTGTTAAATTTGTGCAACATAATCGTAAATGTTTTCATTGTATAGAGCGTTCAAGAACAAAAAAAAGACTCGTGGTTTTTCGAGTTATCACTAACCGTTGCTGAGATATATCAATTTGAATGAACGAATGTGGTCAATACTTCAAAAACTTCATTTGACCGTATTCCAAAAGTGGGGGCTTAAAATAAAAAACGCCGAAGTATGTGTCTCTTTATTTTCCACACATATTACTGGAAAGAATTGAGGGGCAAAAATTTTGACCCAACTGTCCGAAGTTGCCAAAATTCCCAGGAATACCCCATATATTTTATTTATTTCTTTGGTAATTATTTACTTTCACGGCTTTCCGAATTTTACAGTTTTTCAAAATTTTCTTTTTCGAGGATGTTTGTTTGGTCCTACAGTAGAAGAATCAGGTCGGGGAGGCCGAGAAATGCTGTAGGAAATATATTTTTTTAACGTTTTTTCGTAATTGGAAAAAAAAATTTTTTCAAGGATCGGGAGTTGCTTTCAAGTATCCCGTATCATGTAACAAACATCTTTAGTATTGAAAAATGTCGACACTGCTTTGTTGCTGCCTCCGGTATTACGGAGTCCGCAAGAAATTCGTCCGAGTATAATGGTTCAATAATTTTCTTAACGCCGTATACCGACTGCGGTGACTGCTGCAAAATAAAAACAAACATCTTTGGCATTAAAAAATGTCAACACGGCTTCGCTGCTGCCGTCTATACCACAAAGACCGCGAGAATTTCGCATTTTTGATAGTTCTTCCGAATACAATGGATTGCGACGGCGGCGTTTCCACTCTCCGCGAGTTCCAACGCGTGTGTGAAAATCAAGACCACCTTCTTGCTTTTCTCAAAGCACATTCCATCATCCCGAAATCCGTTGAGTGCAGTAGTTGTGGGCAACCGGCCATTCTAAATCCCAAAGATTTATTCTGGAGATGCCAGAAAAGCAAGAAAATCACGAAGGGAAAGAAAGTGGTGACGACCAGGGATGGGCACATTTGAATGAAGAAATTATAAAAATACAGGTTTAAATACAAAATTCTTTTCCACTCAGAATTTATTTCGACTTAAATCTATCTATCTATCTATATCTATATATATATAAAACTGTTCCGTGACTGACTGACTGACTGACTGACTGACTGACTGACTGACTGACTAACTGACAGACAACGCACAGCCTAAACCACTGAAGATAGGAAAATGAAATTTGGAATATAGGTTCCTTGGAGGGTGTAGAGGCCCACTAAGAGAGGATTTTTCGAAAATCAACCCCTAAGGGGGTGGAATGGGGTGTGGGCGTTTGTAACCATTGTAACTGTATCTCTGGAACGGCAATAGATAGAGAGTTGAAATTTGCCATGGAGGTTCGGCTCATACAGTAGATGCTCACTGAAGAAGAATTTTTTTTAAATCAACCCCTAAGGGGGCCGAATGGGGTGTGGGCGTTTGGAACCATTGTTACTGTATCTCTGGAACGGCAATAGATAGAGAGTTGAAATTTGCCATGGAGGTTCGGCTCATACAGTAGGTGCTCACTGAAGAAGGATTTTTTAAGAATCAACCCCTAAGGGGTGGATTGGGGTGTGGGCGTTTGTAACCATTGTTACTGTCTCTCGGGAACGGCAATAGATAGAGAGTTAAAATTTTGCATGGAGGTTCGGCTCATACAGTAGGTGCTCACTGAAGAAGGATTTTTCAAAAATCAACCCCGAAGGGGGTGGAATGGGGTGTCGGCGTTTGTAACCATTGTTACTGTATCTCTGGAACGGCAATAGATAGAGAGTTCAAATTTTGCATGGAGGTTCGGGTTACACAGTAGGTGCTCACTGAGGAAGGATTTTTCGAAAATAAAATCCTGAGGAAGTGAAATGGGGTGTAAACGTTTGTATGGAAAATCGTATTCTCGGCGTCTCCTCTTCGTGCGGATCTTCGTATACGGTCTCTTTCTCGCTCTGTTTTGTACTCTCTGTCTCACTCTTTCCATGCGAGAACGGTAGCGTCAACTATGTATACTGTGATGAGGTAAATCAATAATGAATAGCCAACTCGGCTACGGAGCGCGGTTATAACGAAAGGAAGGCACGGTTGACACTTTAAACGTTTATTTTACCACCGGAGACACACGTTACAAACTTACGCGTATGACTCCTGAAAATAGACTGACTGTAGATGCTCAAAGAGCAGGCTTTATAGGGATGTTCGGTCGGAAAGTTGGGGCAGTGGGAGGACAGCTGCAAGATATTCGGGAAATCGTCGTGAAGGTGAAAGCGGGAGAGTTCTAGGAAACAGAGAGGTAATGGCATTCGGAGACCTGCCATAGATGGGTGTACAAGGGTAGGTAGTTGTGAGCGAGCGGCGAAGGGATGATGATGGTCGGAAAATGGGAAATACGGGAAGAAGGCGAAGGTCTGTTGATTTATGTGGCAGCTGCATCTTGGGAGAGAGGAAGGAATGCGAAGAGTCGTAAATGAGTAGGTAGGACAACGGACTTGGATAAGGGTGTAGGCAGTGTCCAGCAGGCAGAGGCTTGAGGATCGGTACTGTTAGGATGAACGTAAGCAGAGAAATAGAAGTAGCGATAATTGGAGAATGCGTTACACCTCCCCCCTTATTTGAGAAAATTCATATAATACAAAAATAAATGAATTTTCTATGTAGCTCGGACTATGATCTGGCGTCGTGTGTTCACAAAGTGTTTTTACATAATTAATATCGGAAATAAGGTTTCAGTTTATTTATATGAATGATTTTCTTTCTGTTTCTGAGTAAAATTTCGTAGTTGACGTCAGAAGTTCGATTAGTAATAATTGCTGGCCCTTCCCACTTTGGGGCGAGTGGCGATTTATCCCGTTCTTGAGCGACGAGTACTTCGTCACCTATTTCGAAGACCGGGGCGGGGCGGCGTATACCTGCGTCTTGTACCGCCTTGTATCTTTCCTTTGCCGCTATTAGGTGGTCACGACCCTTCCTGAGGATCCGATGGTGGTCCGTCCGGAGACCCTCGAAATATTGGTCGATGGTGACGTTGGTGCGATGGAGCGGCAGATTATTCGGCACGTTTGGCTTGCGTGCGAATTGCATCTCGAACGGCGTGAAGTTTGTCCCCTCGTGTTTAGCCGTGTTATAGGCCATGGACACGAATTTTAGTTTTCTATCCCAGTCCTCGCGATGGTCATGGATAAGAGATTTGATTTGTTCTTTAATGGGACCATGAGCTCGTTCCAGGCTCCCATTGCTTTGAGGATGGAACGATGTGGTGGTCATATGGGATATTTTGAAGAGTCTTTCAAAATGTTTGAACGTTTGGCTGATGAAATTGCGGCCTCCGTCCGTGAGAATCTTTTTTGGTGCCCCGTGAATGTAGATGTAGTGTTCCACGAGAGCATTCACGGTAGACTGGGCATCTTGTGTCTTCAGAGGAATGAGAGTGATATATTTTGTTAACTGATCTTGTACAGACAAAATATATTTGTTCCCCTTAATCGATTCTGGTATAGGACCCACAAGATCCAAAGCAATTTTATCGTTGGGCCTTTCCGGCGTGTCGGTAATGACGGCTTCTGCCTGAGGCCGTATGCGCACCAGCTTTATTCTTTGGCACGTGTCACATTTACGAATGTAGTCTTCGATGTCCCTCTGCATGTTAGGCCAGGTAGCAACGGCCTTTATTCGTTCGAGGGTCTTTGCTATGCCAAAGTGTCCGGTGGCCCTCGTACCATGGTGTTGTTTTATGACCTGCAGTCTTTCCTCTTCGGTCCCCGGTTCGCTGGGCTCTGCGTCGTAGAGGTAAAGTGCAGGTCGATGATTTTTTTTTGACCAGATGAAGTTAATCATCTGCTTTATTCTTGACTTCGTTGCCGGGTGGATCGTAAGGTGGTTGCAACCCGGGCACAGTTTAATGGGTTCATTTACTTCCGTTAACTTCCCCGCTAGTTGATTAAACCACTGTATCTCGTCCTCAGAAAAATCGATGTACACGTCTTGCTCATTCTGTGAAGGAGAGTCCACGATGTTCAGAGATTTTATATTTTTCGGAGGCGCCCGTTCCATTATTTCCGGTACGCATGGGTTTTTGTCGACTAGCTCAAACTCAATGTAAAAGGGTACGTCCACCGGCTCGGGGTTTGCTTCTTCGTTGTCCTCGTCTTCGTCTTCTCCATTCGATGGGCCCGTTTGCAGCTCAGCTTGTCTGCGGGTCGTTACAGCGTGAATGCGGGATAGCGCATCCGCATTAGTGTTGAGTGAACCTTTCTTGTAAATGGGCTCGTACTCGTATTCTTCTAGTTTCATTCTAAGTCGCATGAGACGGCTGTTGGTTGGAGGATCCGTTGCTTTCAAAATCCAAATAAGCGGTTTATGGTCGGTGACAATTTTAAACTGTTTTCCGTACAAATATTGACGGAAATGTTTTGTTGCCCATGCTATTGCTAGCATTTCTCTTTCAGTGGTCGAGTACCGTTGCTCCGCTTTATTAAGGGTGCGTGACGCATAGGCAACCGGTCGGTCCTTGCCGATCGGTCCCTGCGATAGCACTGCACCAACAGCATGATTACTGGCATCAGTAGTCACCACAAATTCCTTCGTAAAGTCCGGGTACTGTAACACCGGAGCGGTAGTTAAGGCGGTGCGTAGCATCTGAAACGACTGTTCTTGTTTTTCTGCCCAAGTCCAGGTACTTTCCTTCTTTAATAACTCCGTTAGTGGCTTGGCAGTTTTACTGAAATCTTTTATAAATTTGCGATAGTATCCCGCGAGCCCGAGAAATTGCTTTATTTGTTTGGGATCGCGCGGGGTTGGAAAACTTTTAACAGCACTTATTTTATTCGGATTCGGTTTCACTCCGTCCTGGGAAATAACGTGACCCAAAAATTCTAATTCCGGGCGAAGAAATTCACACTTGTCCGGCTGAAGTTTTAAATCAGACTCGCGCAGTCGTTTGAACACATCCACTAACTTTTTATTATGATCCTCGAGAGAGTTACCGTAGATGATAATGTCATCTAAATACACGAAACACGTATTACCAATGAGGCCGCGGAGAGCGTTATTCATCATCTGTTGAAACGTTGGTGGGGCATTCTTTAATCCAAAGGGCATCCTATTGTAATGGTAGTGTCCGGATGGCGTGGAGAATGCTGTTTTGTGTTTATCTCGCTCGTCCATTGGTATCTGGTGAAATCCGGTTGCCAAGTCAAATGCTGAGAAGTATTTCGCTCGGCCTAGTTGATCCAGAATTTCGTCGATACACGGAAGAGGGTACGCGTCGTGGGCGGTCTTCTCATTTAGTTTTCTAAAGTCGATGACGATCCTCCACTTCTTTTTTCCGGATGCATCGGGTTTCTTCGGGACTACCCACAGCGGGGCGTTGTATGGCGAGTCGCTTGGTTCAACGAGTTTTTGCTGTAGCATTTCGTTGACCTGCCGGTCGATCTCCTCCTTATGCACTGGAGGGTACCGGTATTGCTTGACGTTTATTGGCACGTCGTCGTTCGTAATAATGCGGTGTTTCACTGTCCTTGTACCTGGCAAGGGGTCGCCAGGTAGCGCGAAGACGTCAGGATAGGATGAGATTATGTCCCATACCTGTTCCGCTTGTTCTGGAGGCGCGTGCTCCAACCGCACGTTTTCCTTAAGTTTTTGAATTCTTTCTGCGGAATTCTGCTCGCTAACATGATAAATCTTTGCTGCGTCTGCCAGTGCGTCTTGGCGCTCCTCCGACAGTGAAGGGATGAGTTTCCTTAGTGGGATCCCACGCAAAAGGTTTATCGTTACCCGTTTTGGGTCTTCCGAGTCGTTTATGACGGGCACTCGGGCTTCATAGTCTCGTGCTTCGTACACACAGGGCACTATGGGTTCATTACCTTCTTCGGCCGTGACGGCTGATCCGTTGGAAACATTCGTCGCCACTTTTATCCAATAAATTGCTCTTGGTGGAATTGTAAACGTGAAGGGCTCAAAATGAAAACGTTTTCCATTCAATTCTAAATAATTTTCTTTTCCGATACCGATGTTGGTCTGGTATTCCTTCATAAAAGGGATGCCGATCAGCCCATCTTCTTCGAGTGGAAAATCATCGGGGACGACGTGAAAAATGTGCTTCACACCGTCGAATATTTGTTCCGTGATAAACAACGATCTATGTAGGTCGTTGCCCATCTTAAAGTCGGTGTTGATTCCTTTGTTGACGCGCGATTTCCCACCGAGAATACCTCTTTTGATGAGACTGATTGCTGCTCCGGTATCTAATAGAAATCTTCCGTCTCTTCGAGTGTGGTCCATCGGCAGTCGGACGACTCGTTTGGTGGATCCGATTGCGTTGACCTGCGGGACATATTCTCGTCCCTTTCCAACGCTCTCGTTCCCTTTTGCACGTGGTGGACGCGTGGGGGAAAAGGGGGGCGAGGTACCTGCTGGCGCTCGTGAAAACCCGTCGGATGCATCGAGTTGTCCGGTACTCTCTGCGTATTGAACATCTTTTTGCGGCACACAGCTTCCAGATGTCCCAGATTTTTGCAGTAATTGCACTTTATTGAGGCTCGTTGACTTGATGCTGGATTAGGTGGCTTGCTGTTTGTACTTACAGGTCGATGTTGCGTGTCAGCGTTACGGTCGGCGAGGTTTAGGTTGCGCGTCATCAGTTCCCTCGTGCGGTCGTAGGCTTCCACAGCCTGAGCCCTTGCGATTGCCGCACGGATATTTTCGGGTCTTTGTGCCCGCACCTCCATCGAAATCTCCTTTCGAAGTCCCAACAGGTATTGTTCGAGACCTTGTTCCCTTTGAAATTTCAGAATTGATCGTCTTTCCGTCTCGTCCGTCATGGAATTGGAAACGACGGACAGCACCTTGTTTTGTATTTCTAAGTACCGGTTAGTAAATTTTGAAACACTTTCATGCTTTCCTTGGAAAGTATGCGATCTCTCGTCCAGAAAAACATTGATCGGCTGCAAATTGCCGTACAATATCCGGAGAGCTTCGTACAGTTGCTCGTAGGTGTCCGTATTGAATTCATTCACCTCGCGTTCCGCGTCGCCAATGATCTTTTTAGCGATTATTAAACGACGGAAATAATCCTGTCGCACAACTAGGTTACGCACACTTTCAACCGAACTTATGAATACCTCGACACCGCCACTACGTCCGTCAAATGTTTTAATTAAATCGATGGCTTCTTTAGGCTCGAGAGAGTCGAAAACGTTTTCTAACGTTACACTCGCGTGTTCTGATCGTTGATCGTCCTCCGGGGGAACACTGTTATTTTCATCAGGTTTTTTATTTATACCGTGTTTATATATAAACACGGTATTTTTTATCAATTGATTTAAGCTTGATAGAGACATGTTTTCAGCGGTTGAACTTGAGTCTGAGTCACTCGCGAACAGCGTCGTATCGCGATATTGCGTAAAGGGGTTTCCGCTTACCGGTTTGTTCCGTGGCTCCAGTGTTAGGCTTTCGTGTAGCCCTCGTGTCGTTATGCTCCTAGCCACGTAGAATTGGCTCACCCCACACTTAGCACCAAAAATGTGATGAGGTAAATCAATAATGAATAGCCAACTCGGCTACGGAGCGCGGTTATAACGAAAGGAAGGCACGGTTGACACTTTAAACGTTTATTTTACCACCGGAGACACACGTTACAAACTTACGCGTATGACTCCTGAAAATAGACTGACTGTAGATGCTCAAAGAGCAGGCTTTATAGGGATGTTCGGTCGGAAAGTTGGGGCAGTGGGAGGACAGCTGCAAGATATTCGGGAAATCGTCGTGAAGGTGAAAGCGGGAGAGTTCTAGGAAACAGAGAGGTAATGGCATTCGGAGACCTGCCATAGATGGGTGTACAAGGGTAGGTAGTTGTGAGCGAGCGGCGAAGGGATGATGATGGTCGGAAAATGGGAAATACGGGAAAAAGGCGAAGGTCTGTTGATTTATGTGGCAGCTGCATCTTGGGAGAGAGGAAGGAATGCGAAGAGTCGTAAATGAGTAGGTAGGACAACGGACTTGGATAAGGGTGTAGGCAGTGTCCAGCAGGCAGAGGCTTGAGGATCGGTACTGTTAGGATGAACGTAAGCAGAGAAATAGAAGTAGCGATAATTGGAGAATGCGTTACAATACCATTCTTCTGCTACCGAAAAGAGGAGCCATGTGGTGCGCATGCGCGAAATAGGGAAAGGGACGTTTTTATTTCTGCCTCACGGTAACGTGACCGATAGCCGCGCTGAGCCGCGCATCATTCACACGAGCGACTTGATGCTGTGCACTTCAACCTATCTATATGGGGCATTCCACATCAACACGATCACTTCGAAACCTTAATATCTTGCATTTTTTTGCAATCGACGTATGATATAGTACTCTTCAAACAAAAAATATTGATATTTATTAATTCATGGTGGCATGTATGGGGGTCAAATTACAGGCAAATGCGATTTTTGCTTGTTTTTTCTCGCTGATTTTATTACATGGAAATAGTGTGTCGGAGCGAAAAATTGCTAAGAATCAATTTTGTGGTGTTTATTGCAAGGATAACGAAAAAAAAAGTTGGAAGGCAAGATTTTATATTTTTCATGGAAAAAAACCAATTTTGAAAATATAAATCGATTTTTGGACGATTATGACATTTTTAAAAAATTTAAAATATTTTTTTTTGGATTCCTCGAACTTTTTTCAAAAGGAGTACATCTTTTTCCAGATGGAGAAATTCAATCTAAAAGCTCAGCAAAAAAAAAGAAAACGGGAAAAAAAATAATTTATGCAAAATTTGAAATAAAAATGTTATATAATGCGAGTATATTTCTCAATATCTATTTACAAAATATTTGCACCTTCAAGCGATATAATAAGCCGTCTAAGATTCAAATATTGCAAATCAGAAATTTCTTCTGATTTTTTCCATGGTCGAATGTATTTTTCCTCGAGGCTGTCTTCCGCGACAGAAAATGTAGACTGTGTAGACTGTGTATCCCGCGGATACACAGTCCACGATGGTCGAGTTATGAATCGGGCCGCTAGGCACGCTATTTTACTTTTTCCCTTTGCCAGATTCTTCCTTCTTTTTGAAATTCTAGGCTTCTTCAGCAAAAGAGAATTTCTTCTCCAGCATACAATCTCGTGATGTAGGGATAAATACATGGTTTTTCCCATGGTATCCCGAAGATACACAGTCCCCATTTTCTGTCACAGAAGACAGTCTCGAAGAAAAATACATTTAACCGTGGAAAAAATCAGAAGAAAATTCTGATTTGAAATATTTGAATCTTAGACGACTTATTATATCGCTTAAAGGTGCGAATATTTTGTAATTAGATATTGAGAAATATACTCGCATTATATAACATTTTTATTTCAAATTTTGCATAAATTGTTTTTTTTTTCAATTTTCTTTTTTTTTGCTGAGCTTTTAGATTGAATTTCTCCATCTGGGGAAAAATGTACTCCTTTTGAAAAAAGTTCGAGGAATCCAAAAAAAAATATTTAAAATTTTTTTAAAATGTCATAATCGTCCAAAAATCGATTTATATTTTCAAAATTGGTTTTTTTCCATGAAAAATATAAAATCTTGCCTTCCAACTTTTTTTTCGTTATCCTTGCAATAAACACCACAAAATTGATTCTTAGCAATTTTTCGCTCCGACACACTATTTCCATGTAATAAAATCAGCGAGAAAAAACAAGCAAAAATCGCATTTGCCTGTAATTTGACCCCCATACATGCCACCATGAATTAATGAATATCAATATTTTTTGTTTGAAGAGTACTATATCATACGTCGATTGCAAAAAAATTCAAGATATTAAGGTTTCGAAGTGGTCGTTTTGATGTGGAATGCCTCATATGTATAAAACTGTTCCGTGACTGACTGACAGACAACGCACAGCCTAAACCGCTGAAAATAAAAACATGAAATTTGGAAAATATGTTCCTTAGAGGATGTAGAGGTCCACCAAGAAAGGATTTTTCGAAAATCAACCCCTAAAAGGGTGAAATGGGGTGTGGGCGTTTGTAACCGTTGTGACTGTATCTCCGGAATGGCAATAGATAGAGAGGTGAAATTTTTCATGGTGGTACGGCTCATACAGTAGGTGCTTACTGAAAAACGATTTCTCAAAAATCAACCCCTACGCGGGTGGAATGGGATGTGGGCGTTAGAAACCATTGTTACTGGATCTCTGGAACGGCAATAGATAGAGAGTTGAAATTTTGCATGGAGGTTCGGGTAATACAGTAGATGCTCGACGAAAAAGGATTTTTCGAAAATCAACCCCTAAGGGGGTGAAATGGGTTGTGGGTGTTCGTTATTATTGTTACTGTATCTCTGGAATAGCAATAGATAGAGAGTTGAAATTTCGTATGGTGGTTCGGGTCACGAAGCAGGTGCTCACTTAGAAAGGATTTTCGAAACTCAATCAGTAAGGGGGTGGAATTGGGTGTGGGCGTTCGTAACCGTTGTTACTGTATCTCTGCAACGGCAATAGATAGATAGTTTAAATCTTACATGGAGGTTCGGGTTACACAGTGGGTGCTCACTAAGAAAGGATTTTTAGAAAATTAAATCCTGAGGGAGTAAAATGCGGTGTAAACCCGCGGTGTAATGCGGTGCGGGATTTGTATGGAAAATCGTATTCTCAGCGTCTCCTCTCTGTGCGGATCTTCGTATACTGTCTCTTTCTTATTGTTTCCGCATTGTAGTTCGACAGGAGTCAACGGGGGGTGGGGGCGAAGGGCGGGTCGGAGGGGCGACGGGAGAAGGGGGGTAGTCGTATCGGTTGTCGGTTTAAGACTGAAATCTACGCGTACGAAGTCGCGGGTAAAAGCTAGTAACGAATAAATTTTCGCTCATTATTTGAAGCGGAAATAAATACTGAATGAAAAATCACTTGTATTTTAATCGGAAATAAATACAGAGTGAAAAACCACTCGTTATTTGAATCGGAAATAAATACTGAATGAAAAACCACTTGTATTTTAATCGGAAATAAATACTGAATGGAAAAGAATTCAGTATTCAAATGGGAGCTAAATACAAAATTCTTTTTCATTCGATATTTATTTCGGGGACGAATACAAGCTACATAACCACTCGGCCGGTGTCTTGTTTACAAATGGTTCGTCGCTCGAGCCTTACCGGGGCACCGAGTGAAGACCGAGACGCATTTATTATGATTTCGGAACGAATGAAAAACCATTCAAATAGTGAGTAATTCAAATACTTTTCCATTGGAGTTCTTCCGAAAAAGAATAAATGCGAATTCTCAGTGAGTGTCTCCTACATTTTTTTATTTTCTTTCAGAAATTTGACATTTGTCGAAATGAATTCGTAGTAAATTGGAAAAAAAAATTAAAAAAATTAAAAAAAATTTCAACTTTTTTTTTTCGAATTTTTTTTTTTTTTTTTTTTTTCGTGACTGTCGGTATGTGTCGGGGGTTGTGGGCACTATGATAACAGTTCTTGAGTTTATGTTCATGATGATGGTCTTATGAAAACGTCTCCTATTAAACTTAATTTAAATTCAACTTCAATTCTCAAAAGATGACAGCACTTTAGCCGTCGGCTGTGGAGATAACCTTCAGCTCGGTTTATTATTTCGATGCTTACAGTTTTCGTGGCACGGGAGCTGAGTTTGTCACTTTTTGCTTCCTTGTAGAAGAAGTTTTGTTTTCATGACAACATTTTTTTTCGAGATGTTCATGAAAACGTGTACAGAATGTCCCAAAACATCTAAAAATCACATTCAGAAAAAATGTCCGGATGTGTGTGTGTGTGTGTGTGTGTGTGTGTCTGTGTGTGTGTGTGTGTGTGTGTGTGTGTGTGTGTGTGTGTGTTTGTAGCATTGGTTTAACCATCATAACTTGAGAACAGCTTGAGACATCAAGTTGAAATTTATCACACATGTGAAGGGTTCCAGGCGCCTTGCTTTATTCAATTTTCGGAAAAATCCATGAAGTTATTGTGTTTTTACGTGATTTCTAAATTCTTCAAAAATCGATTTTTTTCTCTCTATCTCGCACAATTTTCAAGACATCAAGCTCAATTTTAGTCAAATGTTGTACTTCTTTAGGAAGATGATTGGTACTGAATTTGAGCGAAATCCATGCAGAACTTTTTTTTTTTAAGAATTTTGAAATTGGTTAAAAAGTGTCGTGCGCACTCTAGCTTGCGCAATTTTCGAGATATCCGGCTAAAATTTAGTACAAAGTCGCACTATTATCAAAAGATGTTTCGTATTCAATTTAGGCAAAATCCATCTAGGCGTTTAAATTTGATGCGACTTTCAATTTTTTAGATTTGACATGGAATTCACCATATATTGATTTTGGACTAGATCGATTTACGAACGAATTTTATATGGGAACAAGGGTTCAAAGTTCAACCTTGCACATTGCTTCCTCATAGTTTTTCACATTTGCCAAAGCTTCCTCTATGAGGAAGCCAAAATTGATTGACACAGTTCCTCATGGAGGAAACTCCGGCAAATGTAAAACATTATGACAAAGCAATGTGCAAGGTTCCACTTTTTCTACTTTACCCTTATCCATTCCAATCCAATTGAAAATTATAGATGTATTACGTGATGGTTATTTTATATTATTGTTATTAATCAACAAAATTTCTTTGTCGACCATATTCTCTATTGCGAGTAAGTGTCATATATCTCCATTTATATCACCCGCAATGCCCTCAATGAAGCCTCTTAACTTTGCATATAGCATGGGCAAGTCGGACATTCCTGCGAGAATGTATATGAAACTAAGGATTCACGAAAATAACTTTCACAATTACAAAAAGTTGAAACGTCATGATTTACAATATATTCTTCATTATTTGTATAGTACAAGCGAAATTATCACAGGATTATTCTTGTAATTATTGACTAACCCTATCAGTGGACATAAAAATTTATACGAATAATATTATAAGCCATCTCACCACACATTAAGGTTCATATCAATATGATCACCAGCGAACCCAGTATTTTTCTCAAATATCGACGTATATAGAACTGTTTTGTCACTGGCCGACTGACAGACAACGCACGGCCTAAACTACTGAAAATAGAAAAGTGGAATGGAAGACATGTCCCTTAGAGGGTGTAGAGATGCACTAAGAAAGAATTTTTTTTAATCAACGCCTGAGGGACTGTAATGGGGTGTGGGCGTGTTTAACTGTTGTTACTGTATCTCTGAAACTGCAATAAATAGAGGCGTAGTTGTGCATAGAGGTTTGCATTACACTGTAGGTGCTCACTGAAAAAGGATTTTTTTTAATCGATCTCTAAGGGGGTGAATATGATTCGGGGGGAGGGGCGGGAGCGGGAAAACTTTACGATTACGTTTCCAAATCAAACAAAGTTTATATCTTAATTGCACGCGGATGTTTTGCTCAAATTCAGTACCAATCATCTTTCTAAAGGAGTACAACATTTGACTGAAATTGAGCTCGGTATCTTGAAAATTGTGCGAGATAGAGAGAAAAATTCGATTTTTGAAGAATTTAGGAATCACGTAAAAACAGAATAACTGCATGGATTTTTCGGAAAATTGAATGAAGCAAGGCGCCTGGAACCCTTCACATGTGTGATAAGTTTCAACTTGATGCCTCAAGCCGTTCTCAAGTTATGATGGTTAAACCAATGCTACATACACATACACACACACACACACACACACACACACACACACACACACACACACACACACACACACACACACACACACACACATCCGGACATTTTTTCTGAATGTGATTTTTAGATGTTTTGGGACATTCTGAACACGTTTTTATGAACATCTCGAAAAAAAATTTTGTCATGAAAACAAGACTTCTTCTATAAGGAAGCAAAAAGTGTGTTGTGCTGGTACACCGCGTGACCTCTAGGAAACGGGTGTCGGTGCGGTTAAACAATTATTTTATTTTTGATTGTGGGTTCCAGCCACAAAGAATTAGAATTCACGTGAAGGTTTAACGATTAATTTATTCACTGCGATAAAACTGTTGGATTACAACTATTGGTACACTGTTTGATCTTTACTAAAACGTTGATTATGACTGGATCGCGTATAACTGAATCCCGCGATTCGGGAGTCGTGCAGAAGGCAGATTATCCCTTCGAATTTTGACTTAAGACTTTAATTTTAACCGGACCGCGTGAAATTGGCTAACCCTTGACGTTCGAACTAGAACGTAATTCCGCGGTTCGGGGTCTTGCTGAAGGCTGTATACCCTTCTGATAATTACTGAAGACTGACTCTCGGATGGTCGCTATGTCGCCCATTACGACTCCCGTCCGAGAGTTTATTTTAATGCTGACGGTTCTGTCAGCATTGTCCTTTATTCGACCTTGGAGTTGCTTCGGTGAGCAACTCCGTATTTGCGAAATAAATTCAGAGCTGAATGATTTATTGGTTTACAGACTTGTTGTACGCTGAAATCAGCCTTAATTATTTTATCGGATTTTTTTTATATATTTTTAGCGTATTATTATTATTTACCATAAAGGCACGGAACCCCCCGGCGGTAAGGTAGATCCCGAGGTTATACCTAGCCGCAGGAGTAATCCGACAGAGGCGTTTACCGAAATTTATTCCCTTCTATCGTCCGGGGGCCCACAGGCTGCTAGGCCCGAACCTGGCTGCTTCGCCGCTCGTCGAGCCGCCGCATGGCTCTCGGGGGTATATAAGGCCGAGCGCGAGCCGACTCAGGGCCAGTCTTCCTCCGCTGATGAAGCGGGTCGCTGGACCTATCCTTCCTCTCCATCTAACCGCTGCTAAAGTGGATCCTCTCCATCTAACCGCTGCTGAAGTGGTTCCTCTAACCGCTGCTAAAGTGGATCCTCTCCATCTACCCGCTGCTAAAGTGGTTCCTCTACCCGCTGCTAAAGTGGTTCCTCTCCTTCTACTTCCAGATCCCTCTCATCGTCTTTGTTTTAGATGCCGAAGCAAGGCATCGGGTACCTCCGCCGGAAGTTTCGGCGGGCCACTCGCACCCGGACTCCCGGTACCGTATGCTGTCTCCAGCGAAGATTCCCGGACTCCCGCAATCCTCTACGCGTATTGGGGCCAGCACGGCCATTTTCTGGGATCTTACCCGTATGGTCGGCCCCTTACGTCGTGACTTCACCTCTACCCCTTGTTTCCATCTTCTCTCCCCTCCCCGACCTCCCTCCCCTCCCGGAGGATGAGGCTCCTCGTTCTTTTGACGAGGAGTTTCTCGCCCTGTGGGAGGCGATGGAGGCCGGGGCGGAAACTCTTCCTCTTAGGCCAATCTCTCCGATCGGCCATACTCCTCCACCTTCGCCTACGTCTCAACGAGAAGTCCGAGAATCTTCCCCCCGAGTATGTACCAACCCGAAAGGCCACCCGGCCACGGCCCCCCAACCCGCCTCCTCGGGGACCGGACACCATTATCCAGCACTCACCCGCCAAGCTTCCGCGAATGTAAAAAACAAGGATAACCCCCCTCCAAATCGGTCTCGCCTTCACGGCAACCAAGCAAGCTGCATGTACCTCGACCATCACGGTCCACGATATTCGTTCACCATTTTTACGTTTAATAAATATAGGAAAAAAGTTATGTCTCGTTTAAAACCGGCATTTTTGGTATTGTTTATTTACCCTCCCATACTCCTCCCTCCATACGCATATTGTTGCATAACAGACTGAATATTTTAGTAACGGAAATGCCGTATTTCCGTTACTTAGCGTAAGCGATTTCTATCCGATTCGATTATGGAGGACAATTGTATCTTGTATATTATTCAGACAAACTCAGTTTCCGTGCCACGAAAACTGTAAGCATCGGAATAATAAACTGAAAAGGAGGTTATCTCTACAGCCGACAGCTAAAGTGCTGTCATCTTTTGAGAATTAAAGTTGAAATTTTAATTAAGTTTAACAGGAGACGTTCATAGGACCATCATCATGAACATGAACTCAAGAACTGTTTTCGTAGCGCCCACTGACCCCAACACATACCGACAGTCACGAAAAAAAAAAAAAAAAAAAAAAAAAAAAAAAAAAAAAAATAATAATTTTAAAAAAGTTGAATTTTTTTTTTTATTTTTTCTATTTTTCAAATTTTTTTTTTCAATTTACTACGAATTTATTTCGACAAATGTAAAATTACCTAAAGAAAATAAAAAAATGTAGGAGACACTCACTGAGAATTCGCATTTATTCTCTTTCGGAAGAAAATCAATGGAAAAGTATTTAAAATACTCACCATTTAAATGGTTTTCCATTCGTTCCGAAATTATAATAATTGCTTCTCGGTCTTCACTCGGCGCCCCGGTAAGGCTCGAGTGACGAACCATTTGTAAATAAGACACCGGCCGAGTGGTTATGTAGCTTGTATTTGACCCCGAAATAAATATCGTATGAAAAAGAATTTTGTATTTAGCTCCCATTTAAATACTAAATTTTTTAACTCCCGGCTGAAAACGGGAGTTATGTGTTTCGTCGTGAGCAACGTGAATTGGCGTTTTGTCGGTAACGCGTTTTTGGCCAAACGGCTGATTTTCTTCTTACAAATTGATGTACATCGGTGTCGGAAGTCACAGAGAGGGTTTTGCTTCCATAATATTTATGATCAGATCTCAACTCGCGGAGATATTAAATGTAGAAATTTGAACGCTTTCGAACGTTTTCTTCAAATCGCAATTTTGATCGGTTCGACTGCATGCATTGCAGACTTCACGGCATCGTCAGCTGTGACAGCGCGTGTGTAAGTGCAGTGGAACGTATCCGTGTATTTTGCATCGAGGCTCTGGACGATATCGCTGAGTGCGAGAGAGACAGCGCGATTGGTCGATCGTTTTAACCTCGAAACAGAACTTTCAACGGAAATTTTTTTTTTTTCTCGAGTGATTCAGAGTGAACATTTTTTATCAATTGATTTCACGTATAAACGATATTTTTTTAAAGAGTGCATTTTCCATTTAACGTTCAATAATTAGCTAGTTAGCAGGATTGATCTACTGACGATTTTAACAAGCACGTCGAATTAATAATTCTGGATACTTGTATTCGGGCGTGAAATTGAGATGTATGTGAATGTGGAGGTTAGGTCGGATGACGTGGTTATGCCCGGTGATATTGTTTTATTTATGGCCATCAACTGATTTCACGTACGAACGATATTGTTTAATGAGTTCATTCTTTTTTATTCAACGTATGATAATGTTATCAGGATTGTGAAAAACGTGAATATTGATGTTCAGCTGGACGATGTGGTTATGCCCAGTGATATTGTTTACCTCGGTGGAATTGGCCATTCGAAAGAAAAAAATTGTTGTCGGATTCAATTTTTTTTACTTTATCTTCCAACCGACAAAACTTTAGACACAGCGATTTGTCAGAATGCACAATATGTATATTTGTTTTCATTATTTTTCCTATATGAGTCAGGTCCATTTCGAAGCTGCATTCATTCAATGTTCACCTGCTCAAGACATATTCAAAACCTATAATGACTGGGAAGGACGAGCGGAATGCACTGACATCTGGTCAAGGCTACGTCGAGCCGCGCTCGAAAACTGTGCAATGCGCAGACATTTGGTCTAGGCTACATAGAGCCGCGCTTATAATCTCCATAATGCACTGCGATTTGGTCAAGGCTGTATTAAGCCGCCCTCAAGACTCCACGATGGGCTGACAATTTGTCATGGCTACATGGAGCCGCGCTGAACAATCACATGATGCGCTGACATTTCGCTGAGACTGTACTCAACTGCGCCCAAGGACAACCAGCATGTGCCGCAGCTAGTCGATACTTTCAAAGTCTTGTCTCATCAAATTTCTATACAGTGGTCACGTTTTACGATATTGAATCGATAAACAATAGTACATTATGACACTAGTAGGAAAAATTGTTTTGTGACGTGGACGTCTTGTTCGAGCCAAATGATTCCAATCATTGGCGGACGTGGAGAAAATTATATCAAATTATCTTTAAAAAGTATGAAATAAAATAAATTTAAAAAATTTAAAAAAACTCCCGGCTGGAGTAAAAATCGAAAACAAAAAAAATTAGAACGAAAAAAAAGTAATCTGATAGAAAGCATGGATAAAATTCATGAATCTAAAAAGAATACAACAAATTAATAAATTTAAAATGGAAAAAACAAATTAGTGAAATTAAAAGAATGAAATAAATAAATAAATTCAAAAAGGATGAAATAATTCAAGAAGTCATCTTAGTTTATTCGTAGTTTGAATTATGATCGTTCGTTTGTATGAGTTCAATTTTTTGAATCGTGGTAATTTTCTCACTGCCCTCAATTCAGTCGGGAGACGTCATTCATTAACCATAAATATGATATAGGATATAGATGTTTGACAGTGCAAAGAAGACGCCATTAGATAATTGAACATGAAGACGATCTGGATTTAGATGTTCGACGATACGAAAGAAAACGTCTCCCGACTGAATTGAGGGCAGTGAGAAAATTACCACGATTCAAAAAATTGAACTCATACAAACGAACGATCATAATTCAAACTACGAATAAACTAAGATGACTTCTTGAATTATTTCATCCTTTTTGAATTTATTTATTTATTTCATTCTTTTAATTTCACTAATTTGTTTTTTCCATTTTAAATTTATTAATTTGTTGTATTCTTTTTAGATTCATGAATTTTATCCATGCTTTCTATCAGATTATTTTTTTTTCGTTCTAATTTTTTTTGTTTTCGACTTTTACTCCAGCCGGGAGTTTTTTTAAATTTTTTAAATTTATTTTATTTCCATTCAGTATTTATTTCCGATTAAAATACAAGTGGTTTTTCATTCAGTATTTATTTCCGATTTAAATAACGAGTGGTTTTTCACTCTGTATTTATTTCCGATTAAATTACAAGTGATTTTTTATTTAGTATTTATTTCCGCTTGAAATAATGAGTGAAAATTCGTTCGCTATTTGAATCGTTAATAAATATTGAGTGAAAAAGAATTTTGTATTTTTTTTTTTTTTTAATACATTATGCCTATCCCTGGTGACGACGAAATGTGCCTTTGAACAATCAATCAGAACAGACACCTGGTTTCATGATGCATCTCTATCCATCGAGAATGCTTGCATTTTCATTGGCTATTTTGTAACATTGAAGCCTCCGCGTCAAGAATTTCTGGAACATGAAATGAGTCTGAGCAGCGTACCGTCGTTGATTGGTCCAGCTTCATTCGAGAAGCGATTCTTTTGTGGTACATATTTCGTTCGCAACCAATCGGTGGTCCTGGCTGTGTCGTGGAGATCGATGAAGCCAAATTTGGAAAACGGAAATACCATCGAGATCGTATCATTGATGGTCAATGGATTTTCGGTGGGTTTTCGCGTGATACTAAGGAAGTTTTCATCGTTCCCGTCGCAGACAGATCGTCGAAAACGTTGCTCGATGTGATATCACAAAAGGTTCGACCGGGATCAACAATCATGTCCGACTGTTGGAAATCATACGGTTGTCTCCACTCCGAAGGTTTTGATCATCTGACGGTGAACCATTTATATAACTTCGTGGATCCGGATACGGGTGCACATACCCAAAACATCGAACGCACTTGGCGGGAGGTCCGGGCCAACGTTCCACGATACGGTCGTCGAGAATATCATATGGATGGCTACATTGGTGATTTTTTTTCCAAACGCCAATATCCGAACCATCTTGATCGATTTCATATGATATTCCAGATGATTGGAGCTATGAATGAGTCATCATCGGAAGATTGAACTGACAACATAGATCGGCCCTTTTCAGGGCCACCAAGCTTATTTAACGTGAACCACACTCAGCGCTACACACATACTTATGTATAGAGGGTGGTCCACGCAACGTGTGCACCTCCTTTACAATCAAAATATGCGTTGCACGGAAAAATATTATGTACAAAAGTTACACTGACGCTCACAATTATCAGGACACTAACCACGCGCGCTGCCAGAAATCACTCCCGTCTTTGAACGAAAACAACTCCACGAGAAAAATTGTTATAATTTTTTTTCTTTACCGTTAGAAAGCCTATGATATTCTGAATTGAATGATCTCTATTTCATAATACTGCCGCAATTAAGTACCGATATTAAATGTGAAAATCATTGAAAAAAAAATTAAGATTTTTGCGAAATTTTCTTCGTCATCTTCAACTCGCTGCCAAACCTAGAAAAAAGTTTTCACACAACCAAAATTTGATATCGCTAATCGTCGCAGTCTTGCCTTTATTTAAAGCCCAAAAAACATGAAAAATCTCAACGGGTTCTTGAGTTATTGGAAAAATTGTACAGGCGCGCATCATTCATCAGCGAGCTACCGATCGCGTGACTCAGACTCGGTGGTCTATTACATTTATTTATTGAGGTTGGATAATAAATTGATTTCTAATAATTTCAAATGAGATTTAAACAATTGTGAATGAGTTTTTATAGCAAATATTTTCAAATGGGATTTAAAGAGCAATTTGGAATCATGCAGAAATGATGAGAAAACTAGCTGGTACAATTAGATTATATAATTATTCGCAATACGCTTCCACACACTATTACTCACTCGTTCGGTCGTTCGGCGCTCGTACAATTCTGGTTGCGCCGCTGATGCGCCGATGATCGCTCTTACAATCACTCACTCACTCACAATTAACCTACACGTCTTTATAAAATCCGTGGCACGACTTGATTTCTAGCACTAACTTTAGCGACGAAGACTTATACTGTGACGCGAGACGCCTTTGGTATCGTTACCGATCTAGTGTTCCCGATCTTCACGATATTACTCCGAGGGAACTTACACTCTTCACACAGAAGCTCTGAAGGAGTCGGCTTCCGTAGATGTTTGCTATTCGCGGTTTCTAACAGGACTGGTTCCACTCGCTCGTCCGGCACACCTTGGGGCGTCGGACAGCGAGCGGGGTTTTTCGTCTAAATTGCATATTATGGAAAACGTCTCGCCTAACGAAGGTCATCATCGATGCGCGTGATGCCTTGCGCTCACCCGATCTCGGCGTTCGGTGACACCTTGGATCCGCGAAATCGCGGGAATCATCCGCAAAACGTCATCCCTCGCGATCACCCGATTCCGGTGTTAACTTTTACCCCGAGTCCGCGAAAACGCGAAGATCGTTTCCGCGGCGCGTGATTTCTCGCGCTTGCTCCATCCCGGTGTTTTTTACACCGGGGGTTCGGCACGCGCGGGAACGCTGTCGTTGCAACGTGCCGCTGCGCATTTCATCGCATCGTGCCACGTGTAATGATTCCCAGTGATTATCATATAGAGATAATATTATAAATTCCCAATGATCATTATATAGTGTAATCTGCGACTGATTGGGAGCGTGAGGGAAAATGACAGGGAGGGAGAAAAATAAAATAACTGACAAAAAAAAACCAGAGGTGGAATGTAGAATAGAAAAATCAGTAAGAATGTATTTGATAAAGAAAATGAAATAATGGAGTTCCGCAGATCAGATGGCTGCCCCTCTCCGGGGTTCAATACAATAACTTCTTGATAATTAACAAACCAAAAGAACAACCAAGTAATAATTCGCCGGAGAATAAAAAGATAACAAAAAAAAGAAGATTGGAGAAATAATAACGTAAGTAAGAGAACAAAAATCCGCAAAAAGAAATAGAAAAAAATAAATAATAGTTGTCTCAAAACTGAAATAATAATCCGCAAAAATAAATAACTAAGTAGATCATAACTGCCTCAAAAACAAAATAACAATCCGCAGGAAGAAATAGTAAAATCAACAATAATCGCCTCGGAAATGAAATAATAATTCGCCAAAAAGAAATAATAACATTAATGATAACTATCTCGAAAATGAAATAATAATTCGCCAGAAGAAAATAATAAAATAAATAATAATCAAGGATGCTTTAATAGTCCGCAAAAATAAATAATAAATAATAAAATAATAATCGGTTGTATGCTAGCTATTACACGGGGGAGGGGGAAGTGGGGTAGATGGGGTGGCTGGACGGCACTGGTCGGTCTAAAAAATTACACTCGAAAGAAAAAAAAGATAGAAAGGGAAATTTTTGGGCGCCAGTTGCTCAGGCGGGAGCAACACCGATAAAGAAAAAAATGAAAGAAACGCGGTGATGAAAATAACAAACGAAAAATGAAATAAGATGGAACTGGAAAAATCCCAAAAAAACTCTCGACGCGCGGCTAGCCGTCGGCGGGGATGGACACACACAGGGGGTGGGGGCACTGTCTCTGGCTCTTAACAGTACCTCGGCACCAAAACGTAAAAAAAAAACTGAATAAAAAAAAAGAAGAGTTACTCGGGGAAAAATCACTAAAGAATCCTACACTGAACACGATCGCGGAAGTGCACCACTGCTCGCGCACGCACGGCAATGGTCGTCGAAAACTCGCGTAGCACAAAATGGCGCGACGGGGCCGCGTGGTTTCTGTCGCACGATGACGGGGCAAAAATTATAATACGCACTGAGCAATAAATTCGGGGGTCACGGGGAGGAAAATCGGGTAAATCGGTGTTTGGAATAATAGGGAAAAAACACACTTACCTCGTGGTGGATCACGACGGCCTTTCTCGCACTCTTCCGCTTCTACTACGATCGATGCGCTTCTCCTCACGTCTTTCTCCTCGCCTTTCTCTCCGTTTTAATACTCTTCTCGCCTCTTTCTTGTCGCCTCTCGCTCCTCACTCTTCTTCTTACTCTCTCAAACTCTCCTCGTCTTTTCTCGCCTTCTCCACACTCTTAAACTCAAACAAAATAACGGTCAACGCTCGAAAAAAAGAAACGCTATTAAATCTCGGGAAATTCGCAACTCTATCAAAACGTCTATCGCAGTTGGGATCTCGGATCGAAGTGACGAGTAATGGCCGTCGCCGTCTTCTTGCTTCTTTTTCGTTGATTTTCCTCGCTGATTGGCTGCGACGGGGGCTGCTTTAATCGATCCATCGATTACCGGTGGGTCGCTGGTGCTGCGGGTGGCGTCGCTGACTGGGTTACAGCAGCCAATCGGGGTCGTGCGTTCGAATCTCGTCGGGGTCCGTGTGTAGGCGCTCGTTCGCGCCACTGGCATCGGGGCTCGCTCCAACAGGCCTTCGCCGGGGGTCCGTAAGGTGGCTCCCTCAGACGGTTGTGTTCGACACTAGTTGCGTCTTCCTCGGCCTGCGGGTGTTACGGGTTCCCAGTGTTTGACAGCTCGACTCCCGTTATGTGCCACCTCGCGGTTTTGTGTGGGGATTCCGTCGCGAGGGTGGTCGGGAGTGAGCTGTCCGGGTCATCGGGTGATGGTCAAGTGAAAAAGTGGCCAGTGGTGCGCGATTTTCCGTTTCGGGGGTTAAATCCGGTGCTTTCCGGGGACCCCGGGGAATTTGTAGGTTATCTCCGGATTATGCGGCGGTGTGGGTATGGGCTGAGTTCCGAGAGGCCCTGGGGCTCCTGATCCGTCCAGGGAATTTTCCCCAGTCGCTCTGCGACGTCCTGATGACTCCCACACCGTCTCCGGGGATGGGTTCTTCTTGAGTGCAGCTGCGGGGTCTCCGTTGGGTTGGCGACGGACCATCCCTCGTCACTGAGGGGGCTCAGGTGAGTATGGGGTGTTATTTAAGGGATGTGGGGTGTGGGAGGGTAAGGGGTGTATATGGGAAGAGTGTTGGGATTGATATGAATTAGCTGTATGTTTTTCAGGTGTTGGATCTGCGACGGCTGCGGAGGGAGCGTTCCGGGGCTTCGACGGGGAGACTGGGACGGAGGGTGGTAGGTATCAGGGTAAGGCTGGAAGTCGGGGTAATTTCTTATTTCCTAAGTAATTACATTAATTACTCAATCCTAAAATCAATGATAAATATTCAGATTTGTCGGGGCTTCGCATTAATATTTCGCTGTATTGTTTCAGGTGCCGAGGGACGCCGGGACTTCGATCCGGATCTGGGGAGAAATTGTGACCGCCACGTCACAACTCCCCCCCACTTGCCGAAGGTTCGTCTCTCGACGACCTGAGCACACGCACACTCACTCGGGGAGGAATTCCCGGGAAAGGGGATCGGGATGAGGTTTATGACATGGTTATTAAGACTCGTTGTGGTTTGCCGGTAATAGTAGTATTATTTAATAAATCGGGCTGGGTTGCGGGGATGCCCTTTGCAACCCCCTTACAACTTAACACTAATCACAGCCAACTTAAAATGATGATAAAGGAACTCAAAAGGAAGAAGAAAAATAAACATGTCGTCAATGACAAACAAATATGAGAAATGAGGTGGAAAAATCGTTTCGTCGTGCCGTGCCGGCGTTCTCCCTTACAGCCTTTCTCTGGTCTCGGACCAGCGTAAGATAAAACGAACTTCTTTGGGGGGCTGTCGACGAAGGGAGACGGATGACGAGGGGGAAAAAAACGAATACGAACAAAAAAGAAACAAGGGGTGAACGGGAGGGGGAAAAAAAATGAAGTGATCAATAGTTGGTTCGCCGGGTGGCACGGGTGTACCAGGTCTCCCAGATAACCTCGTCTTGCGGCTCGTCCTCCCAAGTGTCGTCGTACTCCTCCGGAGTGTGATCCGTCGAGCCGTAGTTGTGGCCGCGCGACTGGTTGGTGGAGGGCGGGAAGGATAGCGGCCTCGGTTGGGCCATGAGGGGTGGAGGGGAGGGGTTCGGGGGAGTTCGGGAGCGGGTTGAGTGGCGGGAGGTGCAGCTGGAGGAGCGATGGCCAGGTTTACCGCACCTCCAACATAGGAAAGGGATTCCTGAGGGGAGAGGCAGTGGACGGGGTTGGATGGGTAGGGACATTAGGGGCGGGGCTGCCTGGGAGGTGGTTGGGGTTAGGGGTTCCGGGTGGGGAGTGGAAGTTGCGGGACGAGTGATTTAAGGGATCAGGGGGGGTATCGGGCGAGGGATTAGACGGGGATTGCACTTGGCGGGACGGTGGTCGGGTTGCCGACACGTGAAACAAGGGGGGCCCAACAGGGCAGGAGATTTTCGGGGATGGGACCGGGAGACGTTTCGGGGGTGAAGGGTTTTTGTGCCTGGGGTTGGTCGGATTTGGGGGAGCGGTGGTGGGAAATCGGGCTCGGAGCTGGCGAATTACTTCCGTGCCACTTGGTCGCGGGGTAATGGAGGCTGGGGGGGGGGGAAGCAAGGGTTCAGGTTGGGGTTCACGGGACGTGCCGGGCTTGGATTCGATGAGGGTCATGGAGCGGGGGGTTTGGAGGGGTTTCTGGGAGCCAGGAGGGTGAGGGTGTTGATCTCGGGTCGGCGTAGGGTGGGGTAGGTTTTCGGGGGAGAGGTTTCGGGTTTGGGGAGGATTTCTTGGGTGGGGGTGTTAACGGGAGCAGGGGTTGAGGAGGTCAGGGTTTTGAGAGAGGCTTTGGTTGAGGATGCGGTGGGGGTTGGGGTCACGACGGGAGCGGAGTGGGTACGGGTTGTGGTTTCGGGGAGTGGAATGCCCACTTCTCTGCCTCTTGTCGCGCGACCTGGTGCTCGTAGCGGTCGCGAGCTTGGTGTGGCCACAGGGTATCGTAACCGATTTCGTCCCACCAGGCGGAGGTCGTACGAACTCCTCCCCGGCCCGGTCGGACGGTCCTCCTCTCCATTTTGGTGTCGTTGGTTTTCCTGTGAAGACAGGGTTCTAATTAACACACAAGGAGTTTTCGGGGGACATGCTGGGGTCAACGGGGTGTCAGAGGGCGGATCTGTCGGTTCTGTCTCAGTCAGGTGATAGGGATTTCGGTACGGGGCTAAGTCTTTTATATGGACTTTCTGGTTTTTCTTTTTCAACGGGAGGTGGATTTCGTAAACTACAGGGGAAATTTTTCGGGTAATGGTGTAGGGTCCACGGTATTTCTGGGCTAATTTCGCGGCGAAGTTTTGTGCTGCGGACGACAAAACCCGATTCTTCCGACGGACGAGATCGCCCACCTGGAACTCGCGGTCGGCTCTTCCGCGGTTGTAATAATGGGCCTGCCGTTTCGCAGCACCGGACAAGTTCTTCCTGACCCAGTCGTGGAGCAGGGGTAATCGTTTTATTCGGTCGTTTCAGATCGCGGGATCGGTACGGTCTTCGACGGGTGGGATTGGGAGTTCGTTAAGGATACTTTTCGCGGGTCTGGGGTTCCTTCCAAAATTTAGGAATGCGGGGGTCATGTGGGTGGAACTTTGGACGGCGGTATTGAGGGCAAAACATAATTCGGGGAGGTGAACGTCCAAATTTTGGTGATCGTCACCGACGTACGAAATGATCATTGTCTTCAGGGTTCTATTGACTCGTTCTACGGGGTTGGCTTGGGCATGGTACGGGGGAATGGAGGTTTGGCGGACTCCATATTGCTCAAGGTGGGACGTCATGTGCTTGTTCACAAAGTCAGTGCCGTTGTCCGTCAGGAGATAGCGGGGGCATCCCCATCGGTTGAAGATCAGGGTTTCCAGGGCATGTACTATTGCGGGCCCGGTGGAGGTTCTCAGGGGGGTGGCTTCAACGAATTTTGTAAACAAGTCCTGGAAGACCAGGATGTATCGGTTGCGGCTTTTGCTGGGTGGGAAGGGGCCCATCACATCAGCTGCAACCACGGTCCAGGGGCCTTCGGTGGTTCGTTCGCGCATGAGGCCTGCAGGGGCTCCCTGCTCTGTCTTGCTTATCTGGCAAGTTTGGCACCCACGCACGAACTTAGCCACATCCTGAAAAATCCCGGGCCATGCAAAATCCTGGGTGCCTCGGTGGTACGTTTTGTCGATTCCCAGGTGCCCAGAATGGGGGTGGTCGTGGGCATCTTACATGGCTCGTAAACGGGAATCATGGGGCAGGACTAGTTTCCAGGCGTTCAGGTCAACGAGGGCTAGGTCTACTATCGGGTGGGGGCGGTGGTGGTACAGCCTGTTGTCCTCAATCTTTCGATCGGGGTATTTGGACGGGAAATCGTGGACGTTTTGCAATTGGTTGCGGTACCAGGGATCTATGGACTCTCCAATGGCTGCTGGGGCTTCCTCGGTTCCTTCGAACATTCGGGGTAGGCCGTCAGGGACTACATTCAGGGCTCCTTTCCTATGGATCACCTCCATATCCAGGTCTTGAATTTGCAGGGCCTACCGGGCAAGACGTCCGGCGGGATCTCAGAGGTTCCGTAGCCAGCGCAAACTACTGTGGTCGGTTATCGCTCGGAACGAGGTACCCTCGATATATGGGCGCAATTCCTTCGCAGCCCATAATACCGCAAGGCACTCTCGTTCGGTCACGCTGTAGTTCTTCTGGGCAGGGGTCAGGACTTTGCTACAAAATACGATGGGGTGTTCTTTACCATCAATTTCTTGGGTCAGAACTGCCGCCATCGCATGGTCACTGGCGTCGGTCTGGATCGTGAAGGGTTTGGAGAAATCGGGTCGGGCTAATACGGGGGTGGTGGCGAGGGCTTGTCTCATGGCTTCGAATGCGGTGGCTTGTTCTTCCCCCCAGTGCCACGGTACATCCTTACCGAGTAATCGCACCAGGGGAATTTAAAGCTCGGAGATGTCTCCTAGGAACCGGGCATACCAGCCAACCATTCCTAGGAACCTCCGCAGCTGTTTCAGGGTTTTCGGGGGAGGGTACTGCAGGACGGGGGCTACTTTGTAAGGGTCTGCTTCTAGTCCGTGTCGTGTGACGACGTATCCCAGGTACTTCATCTCCGGGCAGAAAAAAAAGCTTTTCTCCCGGTTAATCGCGAGATTAGCACCTGAGAGCACCGTCAACACTGATCGCAAATATCTAAAATGGTCCTCCTCCGTCTCCGTAGCGATGATTACGTCATCCAGGCAGGCGAAGACGTGAGGTTCCCACTCGGGTCGTATTAGTCGGTCCATTAGTCTCTGGAAGGTGGCGGGGGCGTTCGTCAGTCCAAAGGGCATACGGGTGAACTGGAAAAGCCCCCAACCAGGGACAGCAAAGGCGGTGATGGGTCGACTAGCGGATTCGAGGGGCACTTGGAAATAGGCTTGGCTCAGGTCGAGTTTGAAAATATGGTGGGCTTGTCGTGGGCCATCCAGGATTCGGTCTAGGTTAGGGAGGGGGTAGGCATCTTTCCGGGTAACTTTATTAACATCCCGATAATCAATGCAAAACCTATGTTTGCCATTGGGTTTCGGGACGATCACGGGATTACTCAATAAGCCACTGCTGGAGGGCTCAATTACCTGCTCGGTGATCAATCTTATCTACCTCAGCTTGGGCAATTCGCAGGAGGTACGGGGAAATAGTGCGGGGTCTTTGTCGGATCGGGGGATGGCCACCAACATCGATGATATGCTGGATACTGAGGGTGCAGCTAAGGACTCCAGTGGTGTTGGGTTTTACCAGCTGGTCTAGGAGGGAAGTGAGTTGACGGGTCGTGGCGGCGGAAATTTCTACTAGACCAGCGGTTTCGGGTTCATTTATGGGGTCTGCGGGGACGGGACCCGTGTCAATGAACGCTCGGGGAGTGCCTCCAGGTAAACACCAGGTATTGGCTACGTAATCGATCAACAATCCGAATAGTTGACAGAAATCCATTCCCAACAGGGCATCATAACTTAAGGGGGCTATTCGCAGAGGTGGGGGTTTGGATATGCCGGATTGCGTGATATTGAGGGTGACTTCGCCAAGCATTGGGACAGTGGCATTATTGGCCACCCTCACGCTTCCGTTGCGGGGTTTCACCATGACCCCCAGAGTCTCCACCAGGGTGGGACTGAGGTATGATCGGGTGGACCCTGAATCCACTAAGGCTTCGATAGTCCGCCCGCGGATAGTCAACTAAAGGTGGTGACGATTTTCCTCTCCGCAGGCGTCTATCTCCACGTGATCTGGGGTCAACGGGGGTGGTTGACGGGGCTGGGGTTATGGCTCGGAGGGGGTAAGCGGTTGGAAAAAGGTCCTTGGGTCGAATGAGGTACTTGGCCCGTAAAAAATGCTTGGTTCGGGAAGGGTACTTGGTCCCTTGGGGGTACCTGGTTCGGCGGATTTGCTCGGTCCGGGGGAATTACGGGATTCGGAAAATATACGTGGTTCGAGGAAGCTTGGGGCATCGGGAGAAAGACCGGTTGCGGGAATATCTCGGGGTTTGGGAGAAATATTATTTTCAGGGATTTTCGGAGTTCAGGAGAGGTACTGTTTCCAAGGGGGTTTCGGGTTTCACGGGAAGTTTCGTTATCAGGGGAATTTCGGAGTTTGAGGGAAGGATTATTTTCAGAGGATTTTTGGAATTCAGAGACAACTTTATTTTCAGGAGGTCTCCGAGGTTCGGGGGCGGTATCGTTGTCACAGGGTTTTCGGGGATAGGAGGAATTACTATTTTCGGAAAAATTTCGAACATATGAGGAATTATTACTTCAAGCGGGTTTTCGGGGGTCGGAAGGGGTATGGGTTGCGGAGAGTTTCCGTGATTTCGGAGCACTTCGTGGTTGGGAGGGAGTCTGTAATTTAGGGGAGGTGCGGAGTGTAGGAGGAATCTTCAGTTCGGAGGAAGAGCGGGGTTCGGGGGGAGCCGGGGGTTGGGGGAAAATGCAAAGCTTAAGGGAATTATTTTGTTCAGGGGGGGTACCGTTTACTGCCCCCCCCCCCCCCATGGGGTTTCCCTCACGGATTCGTCGACATCGGGGACACGAGGTTGCCTCATTTCCGGGGAGGCCACACACTCGGCAGAATTGCGCTAATTCTTTCGGACACTCACGGTAGATGTGTCCTTGCTCCTTGCAGTTGAAACATCTGACCGTCGTGGATCTGATCCGGGGGGTTGGGGGAATGTATGCGGGGTTGATGGATAAGAGTGACGGGATCTTGGGGTACGCGGGGGGGGGGCGGAGTTTGGGACGAAGTGTTTTTGATCGGGTGCTGACGCTTCGGCAACGGGACTGGGAATCAGGGGTTCTGAAACCTTGGGGTATTGTATAGTGGGGTTTTGACTGATAGCCGCCGTGGAATTTCTATTATGGTTCTTAGAGAGAGGGTGGTAAGCCGCGCTAGGAAGTACGCACTGGGAGGGATGGAGATATTGTCGGACGATTTTTTTTCTTCCCTTCATCGTCTCGATCTGGCGTCACCGCCACGTGAAATCGGCAAAGCTCGTTATTTCCTCGCGGCGAATGTGCTCGGTCAGCTCGGGGGACATATTGTTATAGCAGTGGTCGAGTTGAGCTTCCAACGGGAGCGGGGGGGTAAGGTAATAAAAGAAGGTGCGCATGCTGGTGAGGAACTCTCCCGCTGTCTCTCCGGGGCCTTGGTATCGGGAATTCATCTCGCAACGCAGTCGTTCCTGGAGGTCATTGTGGCCGAAGCGCGAACGGAAGTGATAGAGAAAACCCTCATAATCACTCCAACTGTCGCGCTCCGCCCGCCACCACCTACGGGCCTCGTCCGAGAAGGCTTCGGATACGAGTCTCAGGAGGTCCTCCTCGGTATACCCTCTGCTTTCGCAGTACTCGTATAACCGGAGGAGGAACTCCTCACCGTCCTCTTCCCGGGTTCCCGCAAACCTCGGACCGAACCGGCGAAAGTAGTCTACGCGACCGGTATCACGGGTCTGGGTGGTGGTAGAAAGGTTTGAGCTCCATCGGTTAGCAGGCCGGGACAGAGCCTCAGCCTGGTGCTGTTCCCCCGGAGCAACTGTCTTCGGGGCAGGGTGAAGGTGTCATCGATCTTGGGTGCAGGGGTCGGGGGAAGCATGGGAATCAGGGAAGCAGATAGGGGGCAGGCAGCGGGGGTTGGGCGAGAGACGGGTCGGCTGCGCTGGAGCTCGGGGGCAAATGTTACAGTGGGGGCTTGGGGAGCTAGGGGAGCTTGGGGAGGAAGTGTCGGTGTGGGTTGGGAGATGTCGTGATGCGACATCAGGTCGTCCGTTTCATTGAGGGAAATGGGGTCTTGGTAAGGACCATGGGACTGACCGCTGGACAGAGGGGGTGGGATGCTGAAGCCTGGCGGGTGGGGATGCTACGGAGGGTGTCATCGAACTCAGGATGCAGGAGTGCGGTAGTAAGACAGAAGGGTGGCGCGTCCAGGCGCTCGTCATCTTCAGCATCCCAATCGACGGTAGCCTGGGGGTAGAGACGGCGGATCTCGTAACGCCAATAACGATTAATGACATCCTCCGTTTTGCCCTTCGTGCTCAACCCCTCATGGTCGCACAGGCGAAAGATGTCACGCTTGTTAGGCATATTTATTAGGTTGATCTTGATGGCGTCTACGTCGGCCTGTAACCAAGCGCGTGCAGCTGCCTCGGTCGGGAGTTGGTTGTAGGGGTGGGGGCTCGACGTACCAGTGTTCACGAAACTGGACGTCGTTGCGGTCGTGGTCACGGTCACGGTCGTGGTGGGGGCCGTGCCTCCCGTGGTGGTCACAGCCAGCGGGGGTACGGGGAATTCCATGGTAATTTATTTGGGAAAAAAAACGGAATTTTCAAGAAAAGCGGGACGGGAAAATGATTCACGGGGAGGGGAAGTGCCAAAAGGGACAAAATAATTTTTTCGACTAAGGCTTAAAGCTTGAATAAATAATTTTAAAAAATTAGGAAAAGCGAAAAGGGGAGAAAAAAAACAATTAATTGATCCGGAAAAGAATTTGCACAATATGGTCCAAGGCAAGGGAAAAAGAAAAAATTGGAAATTAGGTCCGTAGGGTAAATTATAGTTCGAGTTTCGTGGTAGTCAGTCGGGGTCGAGTCGGGTTGCACACAAAAAAACACAAAAAGAAGGAAATATCCACCGGGACAATGATGCACAAATAAAAATATCAGAGTGATTTAATAACGACAGTAAATACGGGTGATGCAAAAATACGCGGTAGTCAGTAACTTCGTGGAATAATCCAATAACAGCGAAAAACGGTATGGGTGAAATTGCAAAACAAACAAAAAAAACAAAAAAGAGAAGGGGAAAATAAACACAGAGATATTCACTAAATAACTGCTGCAAGTGAGAATAAAGTCGAGCAGTGGTGTCTTCGGGCTAACCTAGCTACGCAAAAAAAATTTTTGAGAAAACAAAAAAAAACCTTAAAAATAAAAAAAATAATGAAAGAGGAAACAGGGATGATTCTAGGTGCCGGGGTGAGCCCTTATTAAATTTCAAAACGAACACCTCAACCGGGTTGAGGGTCATTCGCTTACCAGGGCCCCACGTTGGACGCCAATTTGTAATCTGCGACTGATCGGGAGCGTGGGGGAAAATGACAGGGAGGGCGAAAAATAAAATAACTGACAAGAAAAATAAACCAGAGGTGGAATGTAGAATAGAAAAATCAGTGAGAATGTATTTGATAAACAAAATGAAATAATGGGGTTCCGCAGATCAGATGGCTGCCCCTCTCCAGGGTTCAATACAATAACTTCTTGATAATTAACAAACCAAAGGAACAACCAAGTAATAATTCGCCGGAGAATAAAAAGATAACAAAAAAAAGAAGATTAGAGAAATAATAACGTAAGTAAGGGAACAAAAATCCGCAAAAAGAAATAAAAAAAATAAATAATAGTTGTCTCAAAACTGAAATAATAATCCGCAAAAATAAATAACTAAGTAGATCATATCTGCCTCAAAAACAAAATAACAATCCGCAGGAAGAAATAGTGAAATCAACAATAATCGCCTCGGGAATGAAATAATAATTCGCCAAAAAGAAATAATAACATTAATGATAACTATCTCGAAAATGAAATAATAATTCGCCAGAAGAAAATAATGAAATGAATAATAATCGTCTCAAGAATGCTTTAATAGTCCGCAAAAATGAATAATAAATAATGAAATAATAATCGGTCGTATGCTAGCTATTACACGGGGGAGGGGCAAGTGGGGTAGACGGGGTGGCTGGCCGGCACTGGTCGGTCTAAGAAATTACACTCGAAAAAAAAAGAAGATACGAAGGGAAATTTTTGGGCGCCAGTGGCTAAAAAAAAAATGAAAGAAACGCGGTGATGAAAATAATAAACGAAAAATGAAATAAGATGGAACTGGAAAAATCACAAAAAAACTCTCGACGCGTGGCTAGCCGTCGGCGGGGATGGACACACACAGGGGGTGGGGGCACTGTCTCTGGATCTTAAAAGTACCTCGGCACCAAAACGCAAAAAAAATACTGAATAAAAAAAAAGAAGAGTTACTCGGGGAAAAATCACTAAAGAATCCTACACTGAACACGATCGCGGAAGTGCACCACTGCTCGCGCACGCACGGCAATAGTCGTGAAAAACTCGCGTAGGACAAAATGGCGCGACGGGGCCGCGTGGTCTCCGTCGCACAATGACGGGGCAAAAATTATAATACGCACTGAGCAATAAATTCGGTGGTCACGGAAAGGAAAATCGGGTAAATCGGGGTTTGGAATAATAGGGAAAAAACACACTTACCTCGTGGTGGATCACGACGGCCTTTCTCGCACTCTTCCGCTTCTACTACGATCGATGCGCTTCTCCTCACGTCTTTCTCCTCGCCTTTCTCTCCGTTTTAATACTCTTCTCACCTCTTTCTTGTCGCCTCTCGATGCCCGGATTCTGCGGCGGTGTGGGTCTGGGCTGAGTTTCGAGAGGCCCTAGGGCTCCTGATCCGTTCAGGGAATTTCCCCCAGTGCCTCTGCGACGTCCTGATGACTCCCACACCGTCTCCGGGGATGGGTTCTTCTCGGGTGCAGCTGCGGGGTCTCCGTTGGGTTGGCGACGGACCATCCCTCGTCACTGGGGGGCTCAGGTGAGTATGGGGTGTTATTTAGGGGATGTGGGGTGTGGGAGGGTAAGGGGTGTATTTGGGAAGAGTGTTGGGATTGATATGAATTAGCTGTATGTTTTTCAGGTGTTGGATCTGCGACGGCTGCGGAGGGAGCGTTCCGGGGCTTCGACGGGGAGACTAGGACGGAGGGTGGTAGGTATCAGGGTGAGGCTGGAAGGTGGGGTAATTTCGTGTTTCCTCATCAATTACATTAATTACTCAATCCTAAAATCAATGATAAATATTCAGATTTGTCGGGGCTTCGCATTAATATTTCGCTGTATTGTTTCAGGTGCCGAGGGATGCCGGGACTTCGATCCGGATCTGGGGAGAAATTGTGACCGCCACGTCACGATAAAAATGATATTGATCGTGAATCTGAAATATATAAAATACCCAAAGAGAGAAATTGCATACTTGTATAAATATACGTGCGGCGGACGTGACATCCCTCCCCCCTTAGATGTCGATGCCCTCATCGACTCGGGATGCCGGACCGTCTGGGACGTCGGCACCGGAGAGCCGGCTCACCTCTGACCGCACGTGTCCGCAGCTTAACATGTTTTTTTTCTGTTATCTATTTGTTTAACTACACACAGCGACGTGCGCGTGCACTACACCTCATCTGCGTATACGCGTGAGGTCTTGAAGTTTGAAGTTCTTGAAGTTTGAAGTTCTTGAAGTTTGAAGTTCTTGAAGTTTGAAGTTCTTGAAGTTTGAAGTTCTTGAAGTTTGAAGTTCTTGAAGTTTGAAGTTCTTGAAGTTTGAAGTTCTTGAAGTTTGAAGTTCTTGAAGTTTGAAGTTCTTGAAGTTTGAAGTTCTTGAAGTTTGAAGTTCTTGAAGTTTGAAGTTCTTGAAGTTTGAAGTTCTTGAAGTTTGAAGTTCTTGAAGTTTGAAGTTCTTGAAGTTTGAAGTTCTTGAAGTTTGAAGTTCTTGAAGTTTGAAGTTCTTGAAGTTTGAAGTTCTTGAAGTTTGAAGTTCTTGAAGTTTGAAGTTCTTGAAGTTTGAAGTTCTTGAAGTTTGAAGTTGTGTAGTATGGCGGGGCGTCATTTTAATAGTCTACCTCCGGCTCTTGGCGGGGAAGGGAGCAAGCAGGCTCTCTCTTTATTTTTCCGCGTCGGGTTACTGCTTTTCCTTTTTCTTCCTCGAGCTGTGCTGAGAGAGCTGTCCTGGGAGCAACGTCCGGGTTTCCGATGCCACCGATGTTGGTTTGGCCCGCTTTAATATCTTCATAGTGGCTCGAGTGGAGGCTTCGTTTCGACTGTCCGCAGGGTGGCTTGATCCGCATTATCATTTTGAACAGGCTAGCGCGCCATACATAGCTGATTAGCACTGTTCCGAGCAATAAATGCAGAGCAAAACCGGTCATAAATAAGCTGTGCGGTTCTTCCTTGTCCCGGCGATGACTGCTTATATCGGAAAGACGTCGCTGTATGTCGGTGAGGGATTCGTCCGTACGTGACATTTTCCACGCCGTTCGGACCTTTCTCGCATATTCTGACAGGAGGTTGTTGTGCCCCGAGTTTTCTGATTTTCCGTCGAAAAATTCTCCGAGGCTGGGAGCTATTAGGGAAATATTCAACGATATTTCCGGTGTATAAAAATACTGCTCCTGGCTCTCATAAACACGTACACCGGTGAGAGAGGTGCTTCGTGTGCGTCCTACACAGTCGGCGCTGAGGTGAAGTACGCCGGCCCCTTTCAACGTAGTGGTAATATCTTCTTTACCCGGGCACAGTATGTGTATATTCTCTTGCCTATGAAGCGAATGAAGCCATCCTCCTTGCGATAGTAAGTGCGTCCAATATGAATCATGCGTTGGTTGGATTCTGATGTCGCAGTACTGGTACGCGTCAATTGATGGTTGTACCAACATCGTTATCTCGCATTGTCGAGACGTTGATACCTCTCGTAAAGGGGTCTCCATGGTGCAAATGTATCGGTGCTTTACGCTCGTGCATCCTTCTATATAAATAGAGTCCGCCAGAAAGTATGTGCGGTGGTCTGCTGACACAACAATGTACGGCGTCGACGGTTGTAGGTGTGCCGACCCGTTCAGTCCACCTCCGAGCTGGGGGGCTGGCCACGCGTGCATTTGGTGAAGGTTGTAAGCCGTTCGCTCCAAGAGAGGAATGTGAACCACGATGATGATTCTCCCAGAGTGGAATACGATATCCGTATGTGCGACGCGGGATAGCGGTTCCCCTCGTAGATACTCGGCGGTGAGGGGAAACTCGAAATCAGACGCCCGAGACTGTATTTCTCTCGAGACGGCCAATAACTGTGCCACTGTTAGCACACTAGGATCGTAACGCCCGTCCCTTGCCATTGATATCGCGCGTGAATATTTTTCACAAGTCTCGATATACCGATTTAATTTTGTTTCAACCTGATGTACGAAGATTACTAAGCTGTTATGAAACATCATCAGAGTTGTTCAATTAAACACCTTGTTTAATGTCAGGTAAAGGTTATTAACCTTCTTATGCAGTTTATCAACTACATCCATCTCCACTAGGTGTTCCCGGTGAAGTTCCTGTAACCTAGAGTGAGTCACATGAATTTCTTTTCCGATAAGTTAGGTCAAGTTTGTTTGATCAGAAAACAATCGGTCAATCTGCTGGTTAATATAAATCGCGTCGTCCTCATTCATTGTCCAAAACAGTGATTTGCTAAGCGAGCCTATGAATCCCAATGGTACCGACCGTTTTTTCATTGAACGAATTTTAAGCGAGCGAATTGGTAGAGCGATGAGTTCACGGAAATATTCCGAACGAGGCATATCGCGGCAGCTTAGTTCCGGTGTAGTTTGACAGCATGCCTTAAATACGTCGGTTAATTGACTCTCCACATGGGGAAAGTCTTCCACGTAAGTTTCTAAGTCCATAAATACGGTGACCCTCCAGTCCACGTGCTACAGACGGAGGGGGGCCACTCGTTCATAGTAGATTCCAGGCTGATCTTCCATCGGTGTAACGTGATATGCGTTGGTGCTGTCGAGCTCGGCCGACGCCAGGGCCGTGAAGGCCAGAAGCATCAAGACGGCCAGCATTGTACGTGTTGATAAGGATGACTTACATTCCCGCACTTCTCTTCTACAAAACCTCTTTATCCTACTCCCGCACGCGTCTGTGAACACATGCAGAGCACACGCATGAATATTTGTTCGCACATACCTACGCACACGCACACTCATACGCATATTTATCTTACGCCCGTCAGCTCTCACCATCAGCCGCTGAGCAGACTCGAAAGTTCGCTCTCCGTGAATTTGGGGATATCGCTGCATTATAGCAGAGAAAATTTGTCAAAGTTCGATTGTTGAGAGTTATTAATCAATTAAATACTTCAATTATCCTATTGCACGTTTTCGATGGCATTACCGCCGAACGGAGATTTATTTATTTTTGCTTTATTTTATTTTAATTTGGATTGGTCGACTCGAAACCCAATACCTATTTACCTGAATAATTTCTATCGTTAATAACCAAAGGCGCAACATACAATGCAACAATATACCTTATTCATCGATATTAAAATAATCAAATTACTTTATTGACTCGCCGAAATTCTCGTGCTCGATTATTCAGACCGTGATTTGAACGCTTGAAATTGAATGCAGTAAAATTCATTCTGCATGTAAAATGACCACGTCAGCAAGGAGGTACGACGGTAGAGTGAGAAGGAAAGACAGCTAGTATTCGAGCCTGCTCACTCACACAAAGACGACTCTCCGGCACACAATCAGATTTGTCATACCACGTAGCCGAGGCTGCACTTGCATACATCCAGTCCGTCACGATGGGCATGCTTAAAACGTTATACAAATAAACTGGTGAGCGCGTCATACCACTGCCAGTTTCACCTTGTTGACATGCTTCCTCATCCTTTTCCCATTTTCGGCTTCCAATATTACATTGCTGTGATCGGTTACCTGCACAATACGATAGGGACCATGGTATTGGGAATCAATCTTACCCTTACGAGGTTCTTTAAGGACATAGGCAAGGTCGTTGACTTTACCTGGGAAAGGATGGACTTTCTTGTCATAATATTTTTTTTTGTTTCCTTCGCTCGATTCTGATTTTCGCCTGCTATCTCGCGTATCTCGGAGAGTCGTTTAATTAACTCGATGGTATATGAGTTATACGTTGATAACTTATCGTCAACGGGGAACCGACTTGGAAGCCGAGGCAGTCTCCCGTACACGATTTCGTATGGGGTGAAATTCGTTGCCTCATGCACGCTGATGTTGCATGCTAATTCAGCGTAAGGCAACAAGCGATCCCAGCCATCATACGTGTCGGCATACTGTTTTATATATTCAGCTAACAGTATGTGACTCCCTTCGAGCGCTCCATTTGTTTGGGGTCGGTAACCGGAAGTTGCAAGTTGTTTGATTTGAAATATTCTTGACATTTCGCGTAATAGACTACCGGTAAAAGTCGCACCGCGATCTGTAAGGATAGCACGGGGGGCCCCGAATTGCGCAATCAATCGCCTCGCCATGGCTTCGGCTATGGTGGTCGCCTTTAGGTCTAGTATCGGTTCCGCTAAACAGTACTTAGATAGGTGGTCTTGCATCGTAAGGATGTGTTTATTGCCATGTGGTGTAGTAGGCAGCGGACCCACCGTATCGAGTGATACCTTGTCAAAGACATCGGCCGGCGTATCGGTTATGAGCATCGGTTCGCGTGTTTTTGCTCGTACTAACTTGCGCTCCTGACAGCCCTTGCAACGGCGAAGAAATTTTGCACTTTGTTTCCGAGCGAAGGCCAGTAAAAACGTTCCCTGTTTTTTCTATAAGTCTTCGTTACCCCTCGATGGCCCCCGACAAGACTGGCATGAAATTCAATTATCTGCGAGTGTTGTTCAACCGGTGGCCGTCGAATTGTGCCATAGCATACCGTTACGATTACGTGAGACTTGTTAAAGACCCTGTTCAACGAGTCCACAAGTTTCGTATGCGGCCATACGTCTGTATAATCGCCCGAGCGTGAGATACGGAACGACTTCTCCGCCGTTTGTTGGAGGGCGGACTTGAGATTTTCTCGTCCTTTGTATATTTGCTCGGCATTAGTTTCCTCATAATATCGCTTTTTGATAACGATACTATAAATTTTATTAGACCCATACGGGGTCACTGCTATTTGTCCAATTTTTAGTTTTCGTTCCTCAATCACTTGTCCGTCTATTCTCCCTAAATCGGTCAGTAATCTTCCGATTGAGGTGGATAGCTCTCCATCCGAGGATATAAAATGGACTAGATTATCCGGTTTATACGTTAGGCATTCTCGTGTACCTATAATCGTACTCATTTTTGCGGAAAGATTTTTCCGCTCAGGTTCATCATCACTGGAAGGGTCCGACGACGTGGTCGAGGACAAGGTTGAATTTGACCCTATTATAATGAGGTCATCCGGGCAAGCGATAAAATTGCTTTTATTTCCGCGGGAATTGTCGTGTGACGGAGCACGTGGCGACAACGCACTCGGTCGGTACGGCGTAGATCTTGCGGCTAGGGCCGTATCGTTGCTGGGCAACGACCATCACACCGTACGGTGGGGATCCGACGGTAGAGAGGTCCGAGCGGGCTGCGAGGGGACGGGCGCCTGCTCGAGTCCCGCGGCCATGCTTGACTTGGGTATCTCTCTCGCACTCACTCGCGACGCTCCGCCCCTTTCAGCCGGTGGCTCGTCACTCTCGTTATCTCCCTCTGTTCCATCCTCAACCGCACGCGATAATGCTTTCTCCGTCGGACACAGCCGCCGGACTAGTTCCTCGTCCGAAGGGGACTTGAATCTTTTTTCCAAGACTTTCAAACGACTAGCGAGTTCGGCATCTCCGGAGACATCGCCGTAGGGGTCTTGTTCTTGAAGGATCTGTCGAACCTCCCCCTCGACTCCATCCCCATCCGTCAAGTGACTGGGCCCGTCAAAATCCTCATTTTGGGGCTCATGGGGGGACTTTGCATGATATCGTTCCTCCAAACGCCTCAACGTCTTATTAAATATATTAATCGACCCCTCAACGTCAGCTGCTACTACTAACTCGCTTAGCAATTCAGATTCCAGCGTGCTGTCATCTGATTCATTAGTAGGCGCGCTTATCGAGATTGTAATTGCATTAGACTTCTGATCAGATGTTGCGCTTACGGACGCTGATGAAGACGAGGAATTTTGGGGGTCCTCGAGGGGTTTGACCGGAGCAGGAGATGGAGGCATTGGTCTTTTCGGGGGAAGCAACGGAGTAGGCAGCATGCTGCGATGTATGCGCTGTATAGGAGGCTCAGAACTCTCCGAATCCGTTTCGGCGGGTTTCACCTTGGCGGGGGGTAAGCGTCTCACAGACCTTACACCGATTTTCCCGCGAGTGCGTCTCGCCACCGGGCTGGAACTATCCGAGCTCCTCTCTCCCCTTTCAGGTACTGTTGACACCGGGGGCGCGCTGCGTAGCCGCGAGCGTGTGCGCGCGGCCACAATCGACGCATCGGCCTTCGACAGGCCTGCTGCTGAAGCTGCAACATTTGATCCTCGTGTGGTAGACGCGAGGCCTTTTCGAGTACCGGAAGAATTCATTTCTACAGGCAATACTTGTGCCTTCTGGGTGATCTTTAGTTCTGTGTCCGAATCACTCGAAGACGAGATCATCGTTGGGTCTACGGGGTTACGGGAGAGTGCGTCGGCGTTTATATTTTCGCGCCCCAGCTTATGTTGAAATTCGTAATCGTATTTACACAATCTAATTTTCCATCGGCTGAGCCTCTTGCCTGGATCAAGCATAGTGCGCATCCATTTGAGAGGCTCATGGTCACTTACAAGCTTGAATTTCCTTCCATAAAGATATGTAGAGAAATGTTCAATTGAATCGATTATAGCCAGGCACTCTTGTTCCGTAGTCCCGTCATTTTTCTCCGCACTCGAGAAAATTCTGGAATGATAGGCGGCTGGTAAATCATGGCCACCGTGAATTTGCGATAGCACTGCTCCAAGTGCAGATTCCGAGGCGTCAGTGGTTAAAATAAATTGTTTCGATAAATCGGGATATTGAAGAATGGGTCCTCGGCACAGTGTTTCGCGAAGGGTGCGAAAACTGGTTTTCTGTTCTCGCTCCCATACGAATGTTTTTCCCTTTTTGAGCAAGTCCGACAACGGTTTCGATCTTGCGGCAAAATCGGGTATAAATCAACGATAATAACCGGCGAGACCCAGAATTCGGCGTACATTTTTCTGCGTTTTAAGACTCGGGGATTCCCGCTACGGTCTCAATTTTTTCCTTATAGACGCAATTTCGTGCGTCACCGCGTAATCGCGATATTACTACTTCTATGTATTGTGGCTCGGACGCTTCCGGCACGAACGAAGCTGCATTTTGTATATCCTGCAAAAAGTCTCGCAACGGTATATTTTTCCCGTCAAACTCGGGAATATTTGTAAAATTATTCTGAATGGCTCATTTTTCGGTCATTAAGGTCACGCTGGTGATTAAGTCGGCCGTCCGGTCGGCCGCTGTACTGACGCCGTCCTAGGCCATTTTCGAATTTTTATTTTCCGAATCGATATTTAAAACGACAAGTCCTAGGGAAGGGAGATCGTCAAGGATAGGTTGTCCCAACTCCTGAGAACAATTTCCAAAATTAAATCTCCAAGCCCAAGCACCAAAGAAAAATCACCGGTATCCCACTTCTGACACCAGTCAATATGTCACGTGCGGAGCGGTCTCGCACGCGACTATTTAACCCTTTACGGGAAGCGTAAAGGTTTATATTTTTTTGGTGGGTACGCGGTGATCGTCCTCTACAGGGCGATTCTTGGGGAACTGGGCAGGAGGGAATAATTGCCGAAATGGATCTCATTCATTCGTCTATTACATTTATTTATTGAGGTTGGATAATAAATTGATTTCTAATAATTTCAAATGAGATTTAAACAATTGTGAATGAGTTTTTATAGCAAATATTTTCAAATGGGATTTAAAGAGAAATTTGGAATCATGCAGAAATGATGAGAAAACTAGCCGGTACAATTAGATTATATAATTATTCGCAATACGCTTCCACACACTATTACTCACTCGTTCGGTCGTTCGGCGCTCGTACAATTCTGGATGCGCCGCTGATGCGCCGATGATCGCTCTTACAATCACTCACTCACTCACAATTAACCTACACGTCTTTATAAAGTCCGTGGCACGACTTGATTTCTAGCACTAACTTTAGCGACGAAGACTTATACTGTGACGCGAGACGCCTTTGGTATCGTTACCGATCTAGTGTTCCCGATCTTCACGATATTACTCCGAGGGAACTTACACTCTTCACACAGAAGCTCTGAAGGAGTCGGCTTCCGTAGATGTTTGCTATTCGCGGTTGTTAACGGGACTGGTTCCACTCGCTCGTCCGGCACACCTTGAGGCGTCGGACAGCGAGCGGGGTTTTTCGTCTAAATTACATATTATGAAAAACGTCTCGCCTCACGAAGGCCATCGTCGATGCGCGTGATGCCTCGAGCTCACCCGATCTCGGCGTTCGGTTACACCTTGGATCCGCGAAATCGCGGGAATGATCCGCAAAACGTGATCCCTCGCGATCACCCGATTCCGGTGTTAACTTACACCCCGAGTCCGCGAAAACGCGGAAATCGTTTCCGCGGCGCGTGATTTCTCGCGCTTGCTTCATCCCGGTGTTTTTTACGCCGGGGGTTCGGCACGCGCGGGAACGCTGTCGTTGCAACGCGCCGCTGCGCATTTCATCGCATCGTGCCACGTGTAAAGATTCCCGGTGATTATCATATAGAGATAATATTATAAATTCCCAATGATTATTATTATATAGGAACGATATTGATCGTGAATCTAAAATATATAAAATACCCAAAGAGAGAAATCGCATACTTGTATATACGGGCGGCGGACGTGACAAATTAGTTTCGAGCTGCATTTGTATCACCAAATTATGATTCCAGTATTGCAAATGAAATCAAAAGTTGAGAAAACAGTGAAAACAAAAGTTAAAACTTATTAATTAGTATTGACTTTGAAAAATCGATTCATAAAATATGTCTGTGCGGCAGTAATTAAGGTCAACCGAATTGGACATGTTTTTCGTAGTGGTAACTTCTGCGGAAAGGGGTTATCTCATCTCGTTCTGATATCAACAAAGCACGATAAACATTTCAAATGCACTCATCAAAAAAATTAAAGGACTACTTGAGAACAGGCGAAATTTGACGAAATTTCAGGCATCTGTATCTCCGCGAAAAATAGTCGGATTTAGATAAATCACAGCTCGGTGATTAGCCTGAATCTTTGACTTTTGGAATCAAAGGTGGTACCTCATGGATAACACTAATGCCGGCGGTTCCACAGCTTAAATATTGGTAACTGTTTCTTACGAAGGTAATCATGATACGGAAGTCGCGATCACACGCAAATGCAATCTTCCTTATTTGATGGTTCAAACCCGGTCAGGGAAAATCGTAAAGAACTTTGAAAAAAACCATTTAAGAAAAAAAAATGTGTGCCCTACAGATGGTTCCAAATTTCACTAAAAATTGAAAATAGTACATTATGACACTAGTACGAAATTTTTTTTTCTGACGAGTGTGAATTTGCAGAACGAGCCGAAGGCGAGTGTTGAAATCACACAAGTCCAGAAAACGTTTTTCGTACGAGTATCGTACGAATTTTCATGTCACAAGGTGCGTTAAAACGCACTTTTACGCGCAGCGTATCATAAATGACTTTTTTAGGTCTTTAACCGTTGATGATGTAGCAGCAAGAAGCGAAAGACATTTCGGAATTCTTTTTTATTCATGAAAATTAAAAATCTAAAAAAAGGTCTGACTCATAAAAGATGCATAATTTTTTTGTAGAGATACAGTAATTAATAAATGTTTGTGTCTTTTTTATCGATAAAAATGACGAAAAAAATTATCCCTCAATTGGGTCAATCATTTGACAGCTGCGAACACGCCGAAAAAAACATCGCATTTACTCAGGATTTGGCACGATTGTTAATGACAGTATCGACTAGGAAAGGCTAGGTCTACATTTAAGACTTTTCAATTTTTTACAAAATGGCGGCTACATAACTAAACGAAGAGAGAGAGTCATTTTTTTACATGTTTTTGAAGTGTAAATACTGCGAATAAAAAAAATTTTTTGCAAATTCTCGTGTAAGCATTTTGAAGGAGATAGTTTTATCTTTCTAATGATATCCAAGCAATTATTGTACAATCATTATTCCAGGAGATACAAGCGCATGAAAAAAATGTGTTTTTTGCTTTGGGAGTAAATAACTCAGTTAAAAAAAATCGCACAGCAATAGTTAAAAAAACATTTTGCACAGAAATTGACAGGCTATCAAATGTTTGGAATACATTTTCTGTAAAAAAAATTCAAACGCCGCGCACCTTCCCGAATTTTTATAAAAACTGAGACAGCCGTTTTTTGTTTGTTTCTGCCCTCGGCACAGAGCAGCAGTGTGCATGATAATAACCTAAATAAATTTAAAAAATTTAAAGAAACTCCCGGCTGGATTAAAAATCGAACACAAAAAACGTAATCCGATAGAAAGCATGAATAAAATTCATGAATCTAAAAAGTATACAACAAAAAAGGATGAAATAATTCAAGAAGTCATCTTAGTTTATTCATAGTTTGAATTATGATCGTTCGTTTGTATGAGTTCAATTTTTTGAATCGTGGTAATTTCCTCACTGCCCTCAATTCAGTCGGGAGACGTCATTCATTAAACATAAGTCGGAGAACGTTTTCTTTCGTATCGTCGAACATCTAAATCCAGATCGTCTTCATGTTCAATTAATGGCGTCTTCTTTGCACTGTTAAACATCTATATCCTAATTCATTTTTATGTTTAATGAATGACGTCTCCCGACTGAATTGAGGGCAGTGAGGAAATTACCACGATTCAAAAAATTGAACTCATACAAACGAACGATCATAATTCAAACTATGAATAAACTAAGATGACTTCTTGAATTATTTCATCCTTTTTTGTTGTATACTTTTTAGATTCATGAATTTTATTCATGCTTTCTATCGGATTACGTTTTTTGTGTTCGATTTTTAATCCAGCCGGGAGTTTCTTTAAATTTTTTAAATTTATTTTATTTCATACTTTTTAAAGATAATTCGATATAATTTTCTCCACGTCCGCCAATGATTGGAATCATTTAGCTCGAACAAGACGTCCACGTCACAAAACAATTTTTCCTACTAGTGTCATAATGATGTGGTTATCGATTCAATATCGTTAAACGTGACCACTGTATGGAAATTTGATGTGACAAGACTTTAAAAGTATCGAGAAGCTGCGGCACATGCTGGTTGTCCTTGGGCGCAGTTGAGTACAGCCTCAGCAAAATGTCAGCGCATCATGTGATTGTCCAGCGCAGCTCCATGTAGCCATGACGAATTGTCAGCCCATCGTGGAGTCTTGAGGGCGGCTTAATAGAGCCTTGACCAAATCTCAGTGCATTATGGAGATTTTAAGCGCGGCTCTATGTAGCCTAGACCAAATTTCTGTTCATTGTACAGTTTTTTGAGCACGGCTCGACGTAGCCTTGACCAGATGTCAGCACATTCCGCTCGTCCTTTCCAGTCATTACAAGTTTTGAACATGTCTTAAGCGAGTGAACATTGAATGAATGCTGCTTCGACGAGTGAACGTTGAATGAATGCTGCTTCGAAAAGGACCTGACTCATATAGGAAAAACAATGAAAACAAATATACATATTGTGCATTCTGACAAATCGCTTTGTCTAAAAGTTTTGTCGGTTGGAGGATAAAGTAAAAAATTGAGTCCGACAACAATTTTTTTCTTTCAAATTGCCAATTCCACCGAGGTAGACAATATCACTGGGCATAACCACATCGTCTAGCTAAACATCCATATTCACGTTTTTCACAATCCTGATAACATTATCATACGTTGAATAAAAAAGAATGAACTCATTAAACAATTTCTTTCGTACGTGAAATCAGTTGATAATCATAAATAAAACAAAATCACCGGGCATAACCACGTCATCCGACCTAACCTCCACATTCACAAATATCTTAATTTCGCGCCCAAATCCAGAAATTAATCGCGCACAAGTATCCAGAACTATTAATCCGACGTGATTGATGAAATCAGCAGTAGATCAATCCTGCTAACATTATTGAACGTTAAATAAAAAATGCACTCATGAAAAAAATATCGTTCGTACGAAATCAATCAATAAAAAAAAGTTATTGGAAACACCGCTTAGATCCGTTAGATTCGCCCCTGTTTGGAAACACCGCTTAGATCCGTTAGATACGTCCCTGTCGTCAAAGCAGACGACTCGACATCGGAATGAAGTTAGGCTACGAAGAACGATGCGAGTATTGCCTAGTCAATCAGCGGGCTCGCTGGAGCTCTACTGTGGCCACCATCGATATGGACATTTCGAAAAAACGCGTTTTTTCAACATCTATTATCTTTACGAATTCACATCTGATCATAAATATTATGATTCATAAAACATCTGTGTGGTCAACGGAACCGATGTGCAAATATTCGTTTGTAGAAGATTAGTCGTTTGAGCAAACATTCGTGAATTAGGAATCGCTGTTTCGCGGGAACACGACGAAACACATAACTCCCGTTTTCAGCCGGGAGTTAAAAATCGTTCAACCTTCGATTCAAAAAGACAAAAATTTAGGCTGATGAATAAGCTGTAAATTATCTAAATCCGACTATTTTTCGCGGAGATACAGATGCCTGAAATTTCGACAAATTTCGACTGTTCTCAAGTGGTCCTTTAAATTTTTTGATGAGTGTAGATCCGATAATAATTTTCGACGAATAGAAAAATCGCAAAAATACCTTCTTCCCAGAGCTCGTTACAGTGGCTTGCTCTCGTGAAAATTTCAGTTCACATGGAGGAGCGAGTTGATGCTGAAAAAATGCTTAAACCGGAAAATCTGAAAAGATTCCCTGGAGGTCGATGGTTTTCACAATGGTAAAACCAGTGACCTGCAAAAAATGTAATAGATCTAGAAAGGAAGGTTATCACGACATTTTCTATGTAATTCGCTTCCCGAAACGATAACGATTCAAAACATAAGTTCAAAATTTGACGATGATGGTATTGGAAACCATGTCCCGTTGTATCGCTGAAAAATCGAAAATCGTATTCTTTTTATGATAAAAGAATACTTCGTGTACTCGATTTTTTAAAGAGAATTTTTACTTTCGAAAATGTTTAGAATCTTCTACATAACTCGTATGCGTAAGTAGAAAGAATATTTTATTTACCAGTAACAAAATATTTTATGAATCGATTTTTCAAAGTCAATACTAATTAATAAGTTTTAACTTTTGTTGTCACTCATTTCTCAACGTTTGATTTCATTTGCAATACTGGAATCACAATTTGGTGATACAAATGCAGCTCAAAACTAATTAAAGAAAATCTAAATTTAAAAAATTTAAAAAAACTCCCGGCTGGAATAAAAATCGAACACAAAAAAAATGAGAACGAAAAAAAAGTAATCTGATAGAAAGCATGAAAAAAATTTATGAATCTAAAAAGAATACAACAAATTAATAAATTTAAAATGGAAAAAACAAATTAGTGAAATTAAAAGAATGAAATAAATAAATAAATTCAAAAAGGATGAAATAATCCAAGAAGTCATCTTATTTTATTCGTAGTTTGAATTATGATCGTTCGTTTGTATGAGTTCAATTTTTTGAATCGTGGTAATTTTCTCACTGCCCTCAATTCAGTCGGGAGATGTCATTCATTAACCATAAATATGATATAGGATATAGATGTTTGACAGTGCAAAGAAGATGCCATTAGATAATTGAACATGAAGACGATCTGGATTTAGATGTTCGACGATACGAAAAAAAACGTCTCCCGACTGAATTGAGGGCAGTGAGAAAATTACCACGATTCAAAAAATTGAACTCATACAAACGAACGATCATAATTCAAACTACGAATAAGATAAGATGACTTCTTGGATTATTTCATCCTTTTTGAATTTATTTATTTATTTCATTCTTTTAATTTCACTAATTTGTTTTTTCCATTTTAAATTTATTAATTTGTTGTATTCTTTTTAGATTCATAAATTTTTTTCATGCTTTCTATCAGATTATTTTTTTTTCGTTCTCATTTTTTTTGTGTTCGATTTTTATTCCAGCCGGGAGTTTTTTTAAATTTTTAAATTTATTTTATTTCATACTTTTTAAAGATAATTTGATATTATTTTCTCCACGTCCGCCAATGATTGGAATCATTTAGCTCGAACAAGACGTCCACGTCACAAAACAATTTTTCCTAATAGTGTCATAATGGACTATTGTTTATCGATTCAATATCGTAAAACGTGACCACTGTATAGAAATTTGATGAGACAAGACTTTAAAAGATCGACTAGCTGCGGCACATGCTGGTTGTCCTTGGGCGCAGTTGAGTACAGTCTCAGCGAAATGTCATCGCATCCTGTGATTGTTCAGCGCGGCTCCATGTAGCCATGACAAATTGTCAGCTCATCGTGGAGTCTTGAGGGCGGCTTAATACAGCCTTGACCAAATCTCAGTGCATTATGGAGATTTTGAGTGCGGCTCTATGTAGCCTAGACCAAATGTCTGCGCATTCTACAGTTTTCAAGCGCGGCTCGACATAGCCTTGACCAGATGTCAGCGCATTCCGCTCGTCCTTCCCAGTCATTATAGGTTTTGAATATGTCTTAAGCGAGTGAACATTGAATGAATGCTACTTCGAAAAGGACCTGACTCATATAGGAAAAACACTGAAAACAAATATACATATTGTGCATTCTGACAAATCGCTGTGTCTAAAGTTTTGTCGGCTGGAGGATAAAGTAAAAAATTGAATCCGACAACAATTTTTTTCTTTCGAATTGCCAATTCCACCGAGGTAAACAATATCACTGGGCATAACCACATCGTCCAGCTGAACAACAATATTCACGTTTTTTACAATCCTGATAACATTATCATACGTTGAATAAAAAAGAATGAACTCATTAAACAATATCGTTCGTACGTGACATCAGTTGATGACCATAAATAAAACAATATCACCGGGCATAACCACGTCATCCGACCTAACCTCCACATTCACATACATCTCAATTTCACGCCCGAATACAAGTATCCAGAATTATTAATTCGACGTGCTTGATAAAATCGTCAGTAGATCAATCCTGCTAACTAATTATTGAACGTTAAATGGAAAATGCACTCTTTAAAAAAATATCGTTCATATGAGACATCAATTGATAAAAAATTTTCACTCTGAATCACTCGAGAAAAAAAAAAAATTTCCGTTGAAAGTTCTGTTTCGAGGTTAAAACGATCGACCAATCGCGCTGTCTCTCTCGCACTCAGCGATATCGTCCAGAGCCTCGATGCAAAACACACGGATACGTTCCACTGCACTTACACACGCGCTGTCACAGCTGACGATGCCGTGAAGTCTGCAATGCATGCAGTCGAACCGATCAAAATTGCGATTTGAAGAAAACGTTCGAAAGCGTTCAAATTTTTACATTTAATATCTCCGCGAGTTGAGATCTGATCATAAATATTATGGAAGCAAAACCCTCTCTGTGACTTCCGACACCGATGTACATCAATTTGTAAGAAGAAAATCAGCCGTTTGGCCAAAAACGCATTACCGACAAAACGCCAATTCACGTTGCTCACGACGAAACACATCACTCCCGTTTTTAGCCGGGAGTTAAAAATATCGAAACGTAAATGTGCGGACGAAACTGTACCCCGCTCAAGCGCCCGCTCTGCTCATGGCTAGTTCCGGTCCTGCCTTCACGGGCGAGAAGGCAGCCGAGACTGCCGAATCGCGCGATCAGTGGCTCGCTGATGAATGATGCGCGCCTGTACAATTTTTCCAATTACTCAAGAACCCGTTGAGATTTTTCATGTTTTTTAGGCTTTAAGTAAAGGTAAGATTGCGACGATTAGCGATATCAAATTTTGGATGTGTGAAAATTTTTTTCTAGCTTTGGCAGCGAGTTGAAGTCGACGAAGAAAATTTCGCAAAAATCTTAATTTTTTTCATTGATTTTCACATTCAATCTCGGTACTTGATTGCGGCAGTATTATCAAATAGAGATCATTCGATTCGAAATATCATAGGCTTTCTAACGGTAAAAAAAAAAAATTATAGCAATTTTTCTCGCGGAGTTGTCGTCGTTCAAAGACAGGAGTGATTCCTGGCAGCACGCGTGGTTAGTGTCCTGATAATTGTGAGCGGTAGTGTATATCTTGATTTGAGATCTTTGGTTTTTAATAAGTATTTTAAAATTCGCATCGCGTACTCGTAATGGGTTTTATCATAGCAATTTTGAAAACGGCTTAGGTAATTAACACTATACGCGATATCATGTCTTGTGCCTGAACTTAAGTTCACCGATCAAATTTCTGTATCTTAATGATTAATCTTCTTAGCTTGCTTGATCGATTTTTTAGTTTGTCGCCATTGGAGTTTCGTATAGTTTAGAATTTTCTAACTGATATTTAGAGGCTAAGGATTCGATATATTTAGACTGGCTTAAATTCATATTGTTTTTATTTTTATTGTATTCATATTTAATTAAATTAATAATAATAATTTAAATAAATTCATATTGTTTTTATTTTTATTGTATTCAATCTCAATACCTATATAACTTCGAACCTCACCTAGATCTTTCATCGTGAATCTTCTCATTAAACTTTCCTTAATTAGATCAATGTTTAATTTGTCTCTACCACAAATCAATAGATCGTCAACGAAGATTAGTAGATATATCGATTTCTTATTCTCATTTTTTACATGGAGACAATTGTCGTATTCACTTCTCTTAAAATCTAATTTTCTCACATGTTTATCAAGTGTTTCGCACCACGCGAGTGGACTTTCACGCAGACCGTATAAAGCTTTCTCTAGCTTGTAGACTTTATTTTGATCCTTTTGATAGCCTTTTGGCTGGTTGACATAAACTTTGCTTTTAACTGGTCCGTTGAAAAATGCGGTCTCGACGTCCATCTGTTCAACGAAGGAATTATTCGTTGTGCAGTAACTCAAAAGAATTTTTACAGTTAACATTTTTCCAACGGGGGAATAAAAATTTTCCAAGTGTTCTCTTCGTCGAAAGCCGCGTACTACTAAACGCGCTTTATATAAATCATCGCTCTTTCTTTTAAATACGCATTTTACATCGATTATTTTCTTATCCGTCGCGTTTTTAACTAAACGCCACGTTTTGTTTTTATTTATGCACTCTATTTCTAAATCCATAGCAGATTGCCAATGGTCAGTCTTTTGAGGTTTTAGCTTCCTCATATGTACTTGGTGCATTTGCGTTTATGAAATTTACGTATATACAGTGAGCTAAATGATTTCCGTAATGCTCGACTTTCTTTTTTTCGCGTGTGGACACTCGCCTAGTTTGACCTTTAACCGATTCGCTCGCCTCTTCATTTCCAACAAATACCTCATCTTCATCATTATCTTCACGGGTATCGTCGCTTTCACTCGATGCACTCTCCGAGCCATACTCATTTAAATCAATGTTTACATGATTTTGTGATTCCTTGTTTTCATCATAAGTGCTTTCTTGATTCTGATTTTCTAGGCATATTAATCTTGTACCGTTTTCGATCACTTGCACGTGTCTTGCTTCGATCACCTCATATTTAATTAGAACTCGGTACCCGAAATGTGTATACCCTACGAGTACTCCGATTTGTGACTTAACGTGCCATTTTTTCTGCGAATTTCCGGGATTCGGACAAAAACTCTTGAGCCGTAAATCTTTAGATGTTTAACTTGCGGTTCAACCCCAAAAATATTTCATAAGGCAATTTACTCTCGCAAGTATTTGCGATGGTTCGATTTTTTAAATATGCAACGGTATTTATAGCTTCGGGCCAATAGATTTTGTTTATGCGCGCCTCTTTAATTAAACATCTCGCGATGTCCGACGCCGATCTATTATACCGTTCAGCAACTCCGTTGAGTTCATGTACGTCTGTCGGACACGGTAAAATTTCGATCCCCTTTTTGCTTGCGAATTCGTAAATTTCTTTATTTAAATACTCGGTCCCTTATCCCTAAAAGTAACTTATCTTTCACGATTTTCTAGATATCGAAAATTTACATGGCCTAGCGCACGATGCCACTTTTCCCTTTTTGTTAATCTCGTTATGTTAGTAAACATTTCACTTAAATAATTATTGTTTGTATGAGTCTCGCTTGAGTGAATAGGATTTTTCACAAAGCTATCGATATAGTATGAATCATTCATTTTGCTAGCTACTGCTAGAAGGTTTCTCGATTGTTTATCAAACATTTCTGCGTTTGAATCGCGCACTACTGTTGTGCAATTTTGTGCTTTTTTTGAGAAACTTAACAGATTTTTCTTTAAGTCTTTTACGAAATGAACGTTTTTTAGTTCAAGTCGATGAATATTGTTATAATTTTAAAAGTCGCTTACAATATTTCCCACTTTCGTTGCTCGCAACTTTTTGCCGTCGGGTAGTTTTACGCGTCGATTGGTTGTTTAAGAACGACGCAACTTAAATGGACTTATCGCTTTTGATTAAGTGATCTGTGCACCCGCTTTCGAGTAGCCACTTTATTTTGATTACACTTGTTTTATCGCTGTTTACACTGAGTTTGTGGTGATTTACTTCGAGAGCCCACGATGACAAGTTTTGTTGTGGTTGTCGCTGCTCGATGCCTGGAGACTGGTGCTGGTTTCGTTGTTGGCCTCTGCCTCGGCTGCTGCCTCGCTGATATCTTACGCCCCTGCCTCTGCCTCGCTGATATCGAAATTTCTCATCATTGTTTCTATTTTGCTGCTGTTGTACGGTACTGCTGATGCTGCTGCTGGTGAGCGCATAACCCTGCTTTCCAGTGTTGGCTTCATTTGAGAACCAACACACTTGCTGCTTGTGACCTGGTTTATGACATACGCACCACAAGCCTTTTGTTTTATTTTTGGTATTGAACGTGCTGACACTTCCTTTTTGTTGATTTTCATTTTTTGTTAGACTTTTTCCTTCGATTTTTAGCTTGACATAGTCCACGGTTTGTCTGTCCGCCGGAATGATGTCAATAAAGTCACCAATTGCACTGTAGCTTGAAGGTAATGCTTTAATTAAATATCTTATTTTTTCTTCTTGATCGAGCGAACCTCCTGCAATGACATACTCATTGCACATTTTTTCGAAATCCAGGGAAAAATCATCGACTGCTGCGTAATTCTTCATTCTGATAGCTCCGATTTTTGATCTACAGATTATCTGCATCGGCGTGAGCAGTCATATAAGGCGGGTTCTGGCTCACTTACCACGGGGACCTACCTTGAGACAGTCGGTAAGGCAGATCTCTCTTTTCCCAACGGCGGGGCTGAGGTTGATCCCTCTTTTACCGACGGTGGATCCTTTTTTTACCGGCGATGTGGGGAGGGGGGCTTCGGAGTTATCTTTGACTGACAGCTGTCATTTTAAAAATTCTCCAAAAAATCGGCTGGTTCCAACTCACTTACCACAGGGGTCTGCCTTACCGACAGAGCGAGTCGGTAACTGCTGGGGTGATTTCTCTTTTACCAGCGGTGGAGGTATTTCAGAGCAATCTTTATGAATCGAACGTTGAACGAGGGCCGATGGGCATTCTACTGTACAGATCAAACGTTGAACGTTTCAACGATGGGCGTTCTACTCTACCCATCAAACGTTGAACGATGATTGTTCTACTTTACCGACAGCCGGGCGTTCTCTTGCCCCGCCATCTGGTGCCCTCCTGTCGAAAAGCCCGTAAGTGCTAGGTTGGGATGATGACGATAATGATGATGATGACGATGATGATGATGATGATGATGATGATGATGATGATGATGATGATGATGATGATGTTTATTATGCCACAGTAGGACTTTAGGCAATACAGAATAACAAGCGATAAATCATATAAAAATGGTAACAAAAATAATATAAAGATCATGAAAAAGGTAACAAAATAAAAATAGAAATAAAATAAACTAAAAGCTAAATAAAGATAGGTTAATAAGAGAGAATGAAAGGGAGAGAAAGAAAAAGAGAAAGAGAGAGAGAGAGAGAGAGAGAGAGAGAAAGAGAGAGAGAGAAAGAAAGCGAGAGTTTAACGAAAGTATATAGAGGATAAGACAGAGTGAGCGAGAACGAGAGAGAGCGCGATGAACGTTGAACGGATGGTCCAACAAAATCTTCGAGTGCGAACGATCTTTTTTACCTTAATCATTGTTTTTTTACCCTTCGCACGTTAAACGACGAACGATAAACGTGCGAACGTGGAACGATGAACGTTGAACGAAAAAATTCTCTCCAAAAATCTCTGAATGTACAACGAATTCTCGCGTTATCTTATGTGTCACTTTTAACACGAAAAATTTTTTTTCACCAAAATGATTGTTTTTCAAAACGAAATTAAGGTGGTGGCGGTGGTCTGTTGACCAGAAAAAAATTCTCATGATAAATTTGTTGATATGTCGGTGGCCCGTCTTATCCTGTGGTCCTATGCCATTGTTCGAAAACATCTATGACAACGATGACCGAACGTAGCTGTGCATGGAGCCTGCCGTTGCCTGCTCTATCAGCGCGGAAGATGCCGGTTCTTATTCAACTCCATCAGCAGGTTGCAGCAACGATGCTCCTCAACTTATCCACCCCCGAGTGATTCAATCATTATGGATTAAAAAAATGATTAAACGCATGTTATCAGTAACCTGAAGAAATTTATTGAATCGTATAATCAAAGTTTTGCCCCCACCATCGCGAAAAAAATCTTTTTACCATGCGCAAGGCATGAAAATGTTGGAAAAAGTAATAAAATTATTTTTACCATCATGAAAATGTTGCATGTATATTTTGTAATCTTATAATTGAATTTTTGTCTGTATACATATGAAAAATCTTCTTAGCATCAATTGATTAAACACCAAACGAATTTCGATAGTTCACACGATAGTTGAATACATAAAAACGATTTGTATTTATCAACACGGTTTTCTCGACCCTTTCGAGTGAATGAGCACCTAGCTCTAGAAGGCTACGAGTGACGATGAGACAGTAAGAGGACGGGAGTTAAAAGGATGCGTAAGACATAGAGAGAGCGCGAGGGCGAGCGTGCGGACGAGCTGGTGGGAAAGAGAGAGCGAGCGAGCGGACGAGCTGGTGGGGGAGAGCAAGAGTTTAACAAAGGTATAAGAAATAGAGGATAAGACAGAGAGAGAAAGAGCGAGCATGTGGGCAGGAGTGTGAGCGAGAGCTTAACGAAGGTATAAGATAAAGTGAGTGAGAGAAAAACTAAATAACATACATCTAACGGGTGAAAAGATTTTTTTATTTTATATAGTAACTTTTTAAATAACATACATGTTACGGATAAAAGATTTTTTTAATGAATATCCTTTACATTTTGATTTTCTATTCTAATGAGATAAGATTAATTTTCCTACACATCCGACTGTTTAATCCTCCTCATATCCCCAGGGCAAGGTGTCGGTACAACCAAGTTGCAAGACTCTCTCATCATCATTCCAACTCAACGCTAATTTTTGCTGCTCAATTGTTTCAACTCTATGCTTTCGACTACGTATCAAGCATTGCGTTCTCTTTATATGAGCATGATGCAACAAACACTTTTTAAAATTGTCAAACGTGGTTTTTATTAGCGCAGACATTTTTATACCCTTTGCACGCTTTTTCACATTTTTCGGCGGCTTATCTATAACGATGTAGGAATACAATTTTGCGCGAAGACCTACGAATTCAGTCATAATTTTACCATTATTTTCATCCTTCATGAGACCCAAAACTTTTTTGTTTGCCAACGGCATATCATACTGGTTTTCCATCGGATAATCGGATGTGTCAAATTTATGTATGTCCAACTTCATTAGCGCGTAAACGTTTTGATTGGATATATGGTAAATGAGACTGTCAGTGTCGGTGTATAATAATTTCGCGTTGTCTCGGAATACATTTTTCATGTGATTATAATGGAAATTATAGATGTATATTTTTGATACATCGAGAATCGTAAATCCAGCGTGAATTGGCTGTATAAACTTAACCGACGCGTCGGTCTATTCAATTTTATAATTACCATATCTTCGTCGAAAACGGTACAGGTGTGAAACGTTGGTCGGGCAATAAGCGCTCTTGCCCCGAACCGTCCATCCCACTTTGTCAAGAGTTTTACATCTCTATGTTTGCGCGGATTTTCCATTGTTTTTCCGAAAACTGAATTGTTCATTAAGTTAAAAAAAGCTTTTGAAAATTCATCGGCTGCTTTTTTTCGTAATTCTGTATTTAATTCGATGTATTGTTTTAGCCACGGTGTTTGATTGAATTTCAGTGTTCGATGAATTTTTAACTCCCGGCTGAAAACGGGAGTTATGTGTTTCGTCGTGTTCCCGCGAAACAGCGATTCCTAATTCACGAATGTTTGCTCAAACGCCTAATCTTCTACAAACGAATATTTGCACATCGGTTCCGTTGACCACACAGATGTTTTATGAATCATAATATTTATGATCAGATGTGAATTCGTAAAGATAATAGATGTTGAAAAAACGCGTTTTTTCGAAATTTCCATATCGATGCTGGCCACAGTAGAGCTCCAGCGAGCCCGCTGATTGGCTAGGCAATACTCGCATCGTTCTTCATAGCCTAACTTCATTCCGATGTCGAGTCGTCTGCTTTGACGACAGGGACGGATCTAACGGATCTAAGCGGTGTTTCCAAACAGGGGCGAATCTAACGGATCTAAGCGGTGTTTCCAATAACTTTTTTTTATTGATTGATTTCGTACGAACGATATTTTTTTCATGAGTGCATTTTTTATTTAACGTTCAATAATGTTAGCAGGATTGATCTACTGCTGATTTCATCAATCACGTCGGATTAATAGTTCTGGATACTTGTGCGCGATTAATTTCTGGATTTGGGCGCGAAATTAAGATATTTGTGAATGTGGAGGTTAGGTCGGATGACGTGGTTATGCCCGGTGATTTTGTTTTATTTATGATTATCAACTGATTTCACGTACGAACGAAATTGTTTAATGAGTTCATTCTTTTTTATTCAACGTATGATAATGTTATCAGGATTGTGAAAAACGTGAATATGGATGTTTAGCTAGACGATGTGGTTATGCCCAGTGATATTGTCTACCTCGGTGGAATTGGCAATTTGAAAGAAAAAAATTGTTGTCGGACTCAATTTTTTACTTTATCCTCCAACCGACAAAACTTTTAGACAAAGCGATTTGTCAGAATGCACAATATGTATATTTGTTTTCATTGTTTTTCCTATATGAGTCAGGTCCTTTTCGAAGCAGCATTCATTCAACGTTCACTCGTCGAAGCAGCATTCATTCAATGTTCACTCGCTTAAGACATATTCAAAACTTGTAATGACTGGAAAGGACGAGCGGAATGTGCTGACATCTGGTCAAGGCTACGTCGAGCCGTGCTCAAAAAACTGTACAATGAACAGAAATTTGGTCTAGGCTACATAGAGCCGCGCTTAAAATCTCCATAATGCACTGAGATTTGGTCAAGGCTCTATTAAGTCGCCCTCAAGACTCCACGATGGGCTGACAATTTGTCATGGCTACATGGAGCCGCGCTGAACAATCACATGATGCGCTGACATTTTGCTGCGACTGTACTCAACTGCGCCCAAGGAAAACCAGCATGTGCCGCAGCTAGTCGATACTTTTAAAGTCTTGTCACATCAAATTTCCATCAAGTGGTCACGTTTTACGATATTAAATCGATAAACAATAGTACATTATGACACTAGTAGGAAAAATTGTTTTGTGACGTGGACGTCTTGTTCGAGCTAAATGATTCCAATCATTGGCGGACGTGGAGAAAATTATATCGAATTATCTTTAAAAAGTATGAAATAAAATAAATTTAAAAAATTTAAAAAAACTCCCGGCTGGAGTAAAAATCGAACACAAAAAACGTAATCTGATAGAAAGCATGAATAAAATTCATGAATCTCAAAAGTATACAACAAAAAAGGATAAAATAATTCAAGAAGTCATCTTAGTTTATTCATAGTTTGAATTATGATCGTTCGTTTGTATGAGTTCAATTTTTTGAATCGTGGGAATTTCCTCACTGCCCTCAATTCAGTCGGGAGACGTCATTCATTAAACATAAAGGTGATATAGGATATAGATGTTTAACAGTGCAAAGAAGACGCTATTAATTGAACATGAAGACGATCTGGATTTAGATGTTGGACGATACGAAAGAAAACGTCCTCCGACTTATGTTTAATGAATGACGTCTCCCGACTGAATTGAGGGCAGTGAGGAAATTCCCACGATTCAAAAAATTGAACTCATACAAACGAACGATCATAATTCAAACTATGAATAAACTAAGATGACTTCTTGAATTATTTTATCCTTTTTTGTTGTATACTTTTGAGATTCATGAATTTTATTCATGCTTTCTATCAGATTACGTTTTTTGTGTTCGATTTTTACTCCAGCCGGGAGTTTTTTTAAATTTTTTAAATTTATTTTATTGAGAGAATTAAACCGAGACTCAAATATTGCTTTAAATTACGATAATGAATCACGTATTTCTGTTTGGACAGCAAAGTCGTCATAAGTTTCGGTATTTTACACCCCGAAATGGGCGGGACAAAGTGTTCGGGGCACAGAGGCAGATCTTTATGTGTTTTATGAAGGTTTTTCGGGTACTCCAAATCCACTTCAAATATATAACCCGTCGGAGAATCATCGGGGATATTCGGTATATCCAATTTCGCCGGATCCTCCAACCACTCGAACGAACCGCGAGGCCAAGGTTGACTCATAGCCGCGCCGTATAAATTGTTTACATCGTAATACATAATGTACGATTCATCTACGTTGGGATCTTAATAGGGCATGAATCGATTGTTAGCCTTCGCATATCTATTGGTACATTGTGATACACCGCCTCGAATACCTTTTTCGAAAAAACGTAGCATATCTACATCGGTGATTAATTCAAGTTCTACACCGGTGCGTTTTAGCATTGCATCAAACGCGAGTCCCTGAGCAGTGTAGTAGTGCAATGGATCTAAGTTATACGAGCTTGAACAATTACGGCGAAAATTTCCGAAAATATCCGTTAACAGTAACACGTCTGATTTGAGATACAAGTCCGAATAATCGCCGAGAGTTTGGATGTTAAATGTTTCCCAAACGTTCTGTGCATGAGCATTGTCATCGTCACTGATTTCCTCGTCGTTTAATCGTGAAAAAAAATCTTTCTTCGTCGGTAACTCGGTGTCGTCAAGTTTTTCCCATCTATCGAGATAATCGTGAGGGAAAACACCTTTTCTTGTCAATAAATTTAGCTCCATTGCGCTAGCGCAATACTTTCTCGTTATATGTTTTTCATCATTGGGTAGATAAGATGCGAGTTTGTCAATACTAGCAGGCATGAATCTGAACGAATCTATGAATCGAAATTTGACGATTGTACCATCGAGGGACTTTGTAAACGATATATAATTCTCTTTTCTTTACGGGCGCGTGAAGATGCTCACATTACTTGTCTCTTTTCCGTTCGGAAAATACGAGATCTCCCACGGTTTTTGATAACCCATGGTAACTAACTTCACGACGTGAGTAATGTGTCAGAATCGCACGCAAGCGTGCGATTTTGACTACATTACTCACGCTGTGAAGCTAGTCACCGTGGATAATCAAAAAACCGTGGAAGACCACGTATCTCCCAAACGATAAAGGGACAACTAGTGCGAGCATCTTCATGCACTTGTGAAGAAAAATAGTATAAGCTACTAGTGCGGGCAGCCGGAATCACCCACTCGGGCGGCTTCGCCGCCCTCGTGGGTAATGACCGGCTTTCCGCACTCGTTGCTTAATATACTATTAAGCGCGCATTGACTTCGAAAGCTATTTTTTTCAATTCTTTGATGAATGATTGTATGCAGTTATCATTGCTAAACGATTTATAACCCGAGATCGCATCGAAGTAATTGCATTGAAGATAAAACCCTATGCTATAAGGCACATGAGTTTGATAGCTGACCCTATTTTTCCCGCATCTTGTATTTGCAGGCCGCAGAAAACATTCGAGATCAGCGTATATCGCAAATGGTGCGGCTGTCTTGTTTTTAAAATTTTTGAATTTCATGAGCGATTTCCCCGCCTCTGGTAGAATGATTCTACAGTTATTATGATTGATACAATCAATTTTATGATTTCCGAGACGACTTTCAGCTTGAAAATGACTCAAGCATCTACCACAAGTCCAACTTTTTTCTTTGTGCTTCGATATTTGCGCGGAAACTAGTTGTGACAGATCTTTAATCCAAGCAAAGTAATTACAGTGTCATCTTCTTTGTCAAATTCATTGGTGGTATTTATCATAAGTAAATGTATGGTGGATGAAATTAATAGATCAGGGCGATGCTTACTTAGATAAATAGGTTTAATATAATTTTTCTTACTTCTTTCAGGATCGGCAATGCCGTAAATATAAATAGATAAGTTGTTCATCTTTTCGAATCGCGGCACATTTTTGAGGATCATCGGAAATTCCAAACCCTCATACACCAACACGTCCTTGAAATGCGAATACGATGTTTTCCGATCCCCATTCTTCGTTGCAGGTGAAAGGGCTGCTACCACGGACCAAAGGAAGCAATATTCGTCATTATTGATGATATTTACGACAGCGTGCTTCTTCAGGATATCTTTGGGTAAAGAAACGAACGTTGACAATCCTCCACGTAGCGGCACATATTTATTCATGTTGATAGTGAGATAGCTTATTTCACTGAGACTCTATCCTGATCCCTTCCCCTCGTGATCTTGAATTTGTTGCATCAGAGGTTCTTTCACAAAGTCTTTGAACCATTCCTCGAGATTCGTTGTGGGGAAAATAGCTTCACTCGGAAGCCTGAAACTTCTATCCTCCTCCAAGATTCCATCAATTTGCGTTAAATGAAATTTTCCCGAGAAAATCACGTTCACCAGATTTCCAATTTCTTTCACTGTTTTTGTCAATCGAGGGATGATTAAGGCTTTTCCGCCATCAAGAAAATCGCCGACATCTTTGTAACCGAGGTTGAGCACCGATCCAGTTCTTATACGTCGCTTAAAAGCTGTCTCCGTATCATGCCATTCCACTTTATTCGATGCACCACCACCGCTTCTTTGGAATTTTCCTGTCAGAGATATGAGCGCTGATAAAGTCGTTTGAAATCGCATTTTTTGATAAACCGTAAGCGAATCATCTTCACGTCAAATATCACTTAACAGCTCTACATTTTCCTCCCCCGCCTTTATACACCGTTCTCTTTCACATGATTTATCACCAGCACGCGCTTGATTCATAAAATGGATCAGTTTTTCACATGTCACAATCGCTTGATCCGCAAGATTGTTTTCACGCTCAGCCATTTCGACAGAGACTGACCCAATACGATTGAACTGAGCTTCCACGCGGAATTTATCGATGATTATAATTCCGGGGGGGGGGGCGGAGCGGAGGGTTAAACGAGAGAGAGAGACGTGTGATGATTGAATAAACACTCTGCGGATGATTACTTTCGCGCGACACGCCGACGCCAGCATAAGAAGTTTTTTCTTATCAGCGGTTGAACGGTCAACCCGATCGTACCAAATGGCTTTGCTCCCCCCCCCCGCCCCTCTTTTCGTAAACCTCTTCTGTAAAATTGTGTTCTTAATATTGGGAGGTTGATATTCCAGCATCACAATAATTTATTTCGCGCACGAGGGGAGGGTCAAACGAGGGATAAGACAGAGAGAGAGAGAGAGAGACGTGCAATGATTCAACGAACACCCGCGGATGTTTACTTTCGCGAGACGCGTCGCCGACATATCAGATTACCCCTCGAAAAAGTTTTTTCCGATCAGCGGTCGAACAGTCAACCCGATCATGCCTACCAAATGGCTTCGCGGCTAGTAGCCCCCCCCCCCCCCCCTGCCCAGCCTCCCGTCTTTTCGTGAACCTCTTTTCATAAGCCTCTTGTGAAAAAATCGTGTTCATCATATTTAACCAAGAGTTTAATAATTTTATTATTAAATTGATATTCCGTATTCATTTCAAAATCCTTATTTTTAATAACAATAATTATAAAGTGAGCTTGGAGATGTGGGCTTACTGGGCGAAAGTGGTGGGACATTGATCGTTTACGACTACTCCTCACATCTCAAGCAGCCGGATATTACAATGAAATCCATTATAGAAGAAGTACGTGAAGCTGAAATTATTTATTAATGTCAGTTTAATACCGTCGAAATGTGCCAACAGATATGCGAAGGCTAACAATCGATTCATGCCTGATTACGATTCGAACGTAGATGAATCGTACATTATGTATTACGATGTAAACAATTTATACGGCGCGGTTATGAGTCAACCTTTGCCTCGCGGTTCGTTCGAGAGGTTGGAGGACCCGACCGAATTAGATATACCGAATATCCCCGATGATTCTCCGACAGGTTATATATTTGAAGTGGATTTGGAGTACCCGAAAAACCTTCATAAAACACATAAAGATCTGCCTCTGTGCCCCGAACACTTTATCCCGCCCATCTCTGGGTGTAAAATACCGAAACTAATGACGACTTTGCTGTCCAAACAGAAATACGTGATTCATTATCGTAATTTAAAGCAATATTTGAGTCTCGGTTTAATTTGCACAAAAATTCATCGAACATTAAAATTCAATTAAACACCGGGGCTAAAACAATACATCGAATTAAATACAGAATTACGAAAAAAAGCAGCCGATGAATTTTCAAAAATTTTTTTTAAATTAATGAACAATTCAGTTTTCGGAAAAACAATGGAAAATCCGCGCGAACATAGATATGTAAAACTCTTGACAAAGTGGGATGGACGGTTCGGGGCAAGAGCGCTTATTGCCCGACCAACGTTTCACAGCTGTACCGTTTTCGACGAAGATACGGTAATTATAAAATTAAATAAACCGTTGGTTAAGTTTATACAGCCAATTCACGCTGGATTTACGATTCTCGATGTATCAAAAATATACATCTATGATTTCCATTATAATTACATGAAAAATGTATTCCGAGACAACGCGAAATTATTATACACCGACACCGACAGTCTCATTTACTATATATTCAATCAAAACGTTTACGCGCAAATA
>CAXAQZ010000495.1:71941-112458 GCA_963971145.1 Sussaba pulchella | reverse complement strand
AACAATCATCGTTTAACGTTTCATGGGTAGAGTAAAACGCTCACCATTCAAACGTTCAACGTTCGACCTGTACAGTAGAACGCCCAACGGCCCTCGTTCAACGTCTGATTGGTAAAGCTTGCTCTGAAATACCTCCACCGCTGGTAACAGAGAAATCACCTCGGCAGTTACCGACTCACTCTGCCGGTCACGCAGATCCCTGTGGTAAGTGAGTTGAAACCAGCCGATTTTTTGGAGAATTTTAAAAATGACAGCTGTCGGTAAAAGATGGCTCCGAAGCCCCCCCCCTCCCCCCTCCCCACATTGTCGGTAAAAAAGGGATCCACCGTCAGTCAAAGAGAGATCAGCCTCAGCTCCGCCGTTTGGTAAAGGAGGGATCTGCCTTACTGACCGTCTCAAGGCAGGTCCCCGTGGTAAGTGAGCCAGAACCCGTCTTATATGACTACTGGCGTTGATTTTGTTGAGTGGATTTCATCTATTTTTTTTATTATTTTCAATGTCGTGTCGCAGTTCTCGATAAATTCTAACTGGCTGTCGGAAACCGTACTAATTAGGATGGTTTTTGCTTTCGAATCTAATTTTTTCCATTCCGCTTGATTTTCCGTAGGTCCTGTTTTTCGGATCACTGGCGCTTGACACTCGTTGAATTCCAGAATTTTCAGCAGCCTGTCCTTCTGACTATTGTAATTTTTTCCGTCGAAAATCGGTACATTCACTTCAGTAATTTTTGTTGGCTTCGCCATTTTTTTCTTATATTGAGTCCTTTTATTTATATAGTTTTCGACAATCACTAGTTTTTTTACTTCTTTTAGAAATATATAACTGACGTAATTTATTACCCCAGTGCTCAATTGTACATTTTCACTGAGTGTAGGTTTGAATTTGCTCTCTGTACTTTCCATACAACAAATTTTTTAATTTTAATGTTTCACCTTCGATTCTTCAACTTTATATTTGAATCATTTCTCAACGCTACGCGAACACGTGTTGCTCTTAACTTTGCAACCGGTTCTCTAATCCGTTGTTATTACACAATTTTCTTTGCGAATCGTCTTTGCTTCTTTCTTTTAAATGTTCGCTGGTATATTTCCTTTATTATTTTACTTTTATTTTTTTTTATTGACGTTTTATTTTAATCGTTATGAACCGCTCAATTTTGGTTACTGGAAAACCACGATGCACGATTCACAGAGCACGTCTTTGACTCAACCATGCTCTGCTATCATGTTGGAATTGTGGATCATTTGTAGATCGAGAAATAAGTAACGTTATCTTCTTATTCAATGATTTACTTTAATTATTAGAGATGTTAATATATAGAGGATTTTAAGACGACGTTTCGAATACATTTTATACGTTCGTCCGTATCGCGTACGCTCCAGAAGAGTAACTGTCGGGGGCGAGTAGTACAGAAAAGTGAGTAAGGGGGAGGAAGATTACCGGTCCCCTTTTTACGATCAATAATCGATATCTAGCTTCAGCAGTGCGCGCGCTAGATGTAGACACGTACATGTTTACTTGAGATATAGAATTGCTAACATAAACGGCTATAATTCAACATAGCATTTCTCGATAAAATGTGTCATTTTTTAGCGCATATTAATCGTTAGTTCATCATAATTAAATGAGCTTTCCTAAATATCAGGGTGTAAAAAAAATGAAAACAAAATCTAATCTTCCCAAAATTTTCTATCTTGGATTTGACTCATTACTGAAGTCAGTACAAAATATTCAAGAGTTTGAAATTCCTCACGCCTAATCCCTGGAACTTCGCTTCAAATTCGAGCCCAAAAAGCATAAAAAATCTCCACAGGTTCTTGCGTTACCATGAACATTGTGCAGGCATGCGTGAATCGTGTCGTGCAATCGACGGTCTCGCTCGCTTGTTTGTTTGCGGAGACAGGGTCCATTGGATGATGAGTGCAACGGGCGCTTGTTATTCAACTTCCTTATTGCCCATGCTTCAAATTTGATCTGCGATGTATGATTTCGTGTCGTGCTATCGGATGAATACAGTTTCATGTTTATACAAACTCTATAGTTGATTTGACATATAATTTCATTTTCGGTTACATTCTTCAACGATTGGAAATTATTCCAGGTTCCTTGAGGATACACTGAGCACAGATCCATTCAATTTTATTCTGCTTTTTATCAGTTCACTACACATACATACTCGTCCACCTCGAGCTACATTATCGAAGAAACTTCTTACTTATCGATATAGAAAAAAAAATTATATCATAATTCGTATTCATTTTTTTTTTATGCTTATATTGTTAATTATAATGTGTCTTCTAATTGTGATAGCAGTTTCTTCTGGGTTATTAACTGGTTAACGACAACGAAATGTCAGATTCACTTAACATTATTTTGGTACGTATTCACAATCTCTATCTTCATGTCACACCTGGTTTCGTGTTGAAGGTTGACTGATCATCAGTGACCGTCATCACTAGCGGTGGTCAATACGGTAGAAAAATCGCGTCTGATCTGACAAGCTGACTGACCCTACGACTACTGAAAAGTGTGCGACAGCTCTGAAATCGATTTTGGTAAAACACGTCGGAAACACGATTTTTCTATCCTATTATATTCTGTGAATGAGATGCATTAATGGCGTAGCCAAAATAAACTCCTAAACCGCTTAACGTCCTACTCATTCCATTACTCATGAAGAAGAAAAATCATGCATGGAAAATAAAGTCTTACGCAGGTATCAAATTGGTATTCCATTCATCGAATCATATGCAAGCGACACAAATCATTGATTGGAGGTCTTTCATCCTTATAATATGGATTCCATTCGGCAAATAAGATTCAAAACACAAAATTGGATAAGACGCAAGATCATATATTGTAAACAGTTCAACGCATGGGCACAATTGGAATTTCATTCATCAAATGTGGTGTAAGGTACAATATAATATTGCACGAAAGGCCTTCGTCACAGGTAAGTGACTGAATTTCCATTCATCAACGGCGTAGAAAAAAAAACTTCCAAACCGCTGAACGTCCTACTCATTCCATTTCTTATAAAAAAAAATCATGCATGGAAAATAAAGTCTTACGCAGGTATCAAATTGAAATAATATTCATCGAATGATACGCAATCGACACAAGTCATTGATTGAAAGTCTTTCATCTTCATAACTTGAATTCTATTCTGCGAATAAAATGCAGGACACAAAATCACACAATCCAGATCAAGTTTGAAGCATGGGCAAGAATGAAGTTTCATTTTTTCCCTACTCACTCCATTACTTATGAAAAAAGAATCTTGAATGGAAAATAAAGTTCTACGCAGGTATAAAGTTTAAAATCTATTCATCGAATGATACGCAAGCGACACAAGTTATTCATTATTCATCATGCATGGAAAATAAAGTTTTACGAAGCTATACATTTGAAATGCTATTCATTGAATGATACACAAGTAACACAAATGATTGATTGAAGGTCTTCCATCTTTATAACTTGAATTCTAGCCTGCAAATAAGATGCAAGACACAAAATCCTACATCGCAGATCAATTTTAAAGCATGGGCAATAAGGAAGTTTAATTACATGCACGAGTTGCACTCATCATCCAATGGACCCTGTCTCCGCAAAAAAACAAGTGCGCGAGACCGACGATTGCACGACACGATTCACGCACGCCTGCACAATATTCATGGTAACTCAAGAACCTGTAAAGATTTTCTATGCTTCTTGGGCTTGAATTTTAGGCAAAGTTCCAGGGATTAGGCGTGAGGAATTTGAAACTCCTGAACATTGTGTACTGACTTCAGTAATGAGTCGAAGCCAAGATAGAAAATTTAGGGAAAATCAAATTTTGCTTTGTATCTTTTTTACACCCTGATATTTAGGAAAGCTCAATCAATTATAATAAACTAACGAGAAATGCTATCTGGAATCCGCTTGAAAGTTGTTATTTCCGCTGACACGAAAGTTCTCGAATCAAGGAAAATCAATTTTTCTGCGACCAAATTTGATGATAGAATACGATAATTGTGGGATTATATTCTCAAACTACCATGTGATACTGTTCGTTTACGGCCTACGCGTCACTTATGCCATGTTTTAAATGACAGTATGATAAATCGTCTATCTTCAAAAGAGATCGAATTCATTGTGACTCGTGATTCCATAGTTTGTGCTTCATTCAACAAGAAGAAGGCTCAGAAGATGTTAGCCCGCAATAGAGTGGTCCTTATGTAGGGTTTGGACGAATTTGCCCCCCCCCCCCCCGCCCCCAGATTGGCTCCGAATAATTGAAACAAAAGTTCCCTAAATTGGCAGCCCGCCATCTTTAAAACCGGCCATTACTAGCAGGGGTCATTTTTCCCCTTTAAAATACACAGGATTTATCGACTCTCTAGTAATATCCCTATTCGGGTCTCTGGAAATCATCCTCAAAGATCCAAGAAGTATCTCTATGAGTCCATGGCACCTTAGTGCATGAAAAAAAATCTTACGGTTTGACTTTGAAATGGTTATGGGTCGTTCCACGCCGACATATAAACATGTTTTTCGGTTTTTTATTATTCCCGGATCATTTTGTCAGGAATTTTTTTTATTTGAAATATCAATCCTAAAATTCAAAATACTGATCTTGAAAGCCACACTGGAAAAAAAATAATTCTGTCCGAGCAATTTAACTTCGCTGTGACAGCCAAACGAAGCCAGCCCTCTACCGGTCAGTACTATTTTAGGTTACTGCAGCAATCCAGTACTAACTATTCAGCTGAATGGCTGTCTCAGAAATTTGGATCGCCGTGAGAGCTAAACAAACAGTCAGTAGACTGCAATGAGCTGTAATAGCTAAATGGATGAAGAGAATTTTGTCCCGCGGACTAAACGTAAAGTTCTGATAGATGGCCTGTTCCGCTGTGAGAACTAAATAGAGAGCTGAATAGCATTTCGTTGTTTCGCAATGTAGTAAAGCTCTTATAGCATTACGTTTCTGCTGCGGGAGCTAGGGCCGTTTAATATCTTGTTGTTTTGCTCTGACAGGCATACTTTTTTTCCAGTGCATATTGGTTATTTCGACTCAATTTGTTTTTTTTTCTTCTTGCGTTTTTCCTCTACTTGCCAAATAATTTTTTCAAAAGAAAGTTCAAAATATCGGATCTCATTCTGAAGATCAAAAATACTCGTCCAGAAATGTATATGGGCTATTCCAACTCGAAACACAATTTATTTTCGAAAATTTGACTGATACAAATTTCAAAAACGAAAAATAAAGAATGTTTGCAGTTGGAATGGCCCATGTTAATTTTAAGACCGGTATTTTTAATCTTCAGAATGAGATGGGATATTTTGAACTTTCTTTTGATAAAATTATTCGGCAAGTAGAGGAAAAACAAAAGAAGAAAAAGAAACAAATTGAGTCAGAATGACCATTATGGCTTTCAAGATCAGCATTTTGAATTTTCGGATTGATATTTCAAATCTAAAAAAATTTCTGACCAAATTATCCGGGAATAATAAAAAATCCGAAAAACATGTTTATATATCGGCGTGGAACGACCCATAACCATTTCAAAGTCAAACCGTAAGATTTTTTTTTCTCGCTCAAAGGTGCCATGGACTTATTGAGATACTTTTTGGATTTTAAAGATGATTTCAAGAAACCCGAATACGGATATTACTAGAGAGTCGATAAATCCTGAGTATTTTAAAGGGGAAAAACGACCCCGGCTGGTAATAGCCGGGTTTAAAGATGGCGGGCTGCCAATTTAGGGAACTCTTTTAATAATCATTTGGAGCCAATCTGGGGGGGGGGGGGGGGGGGGCAGGCCAAAATTCGTCCGAACCTTATATAAGGACCACTCTAAGCCCGCAATGACGAAGATAGTTCTTGTACGGCTGGTCTCGCAAGAATTATAACCATTAAGATCGGAGCCAGGGCCATGCTGAGGCGCAATATTGACGTTACATTACGGCTTGTTAACAGTATTATCGTGAGGTAATTTCAGTTTATAAAGCCCTTAATAAAGATGATGTAGATCAGATAAAAATTACTTTGACGACGGGATTAGAATATGAGATTGAATGTGTAAGAGTGAAATTCCAAATCATGGATGGGGCCTATATGTTACTCGTAAGCCGTTTCCCTTATGTTTAAGCTAAGGCATTACAATCCATAAGAGCGAAGGATTGAGCTTAACTAATGTTAGGATTGATGCTCGAAATTCCTTATTTACTTGCGGTCAAGTCGTTGCCCTTGCACGCGTAACTTCTCTGAAGTGATTGCACCTAATTAATTATAATTCCTATTCTGTAAATGCTAGTGAAGGATCGGTGCCAGAATATAATCGCTCAAGGCGGCTCTATCGCCTAGACCTCGCGCAAATCAAAGTTTTAGATCAACGTGGATCGAAAGTTCCAGATTTTGCGTGGGCAATTCATAAGGAAGTAGTGAAATGTCAGCAGCCACGGAAAAATTCTATGGAAACTGTGAAAGCATGGCATGTCAATAGATTCCTTAGTATCGATGGTATGTCGTGTTATGCCAATCCGGGATGGGCACATTTGAATAAAAAAATTATTTAAATACAGGTTTAAATACAAAATTCTTTTTTACTCAGAATCTATTTCGACTTAAATAACGAATGAATTTTCACTCATTATTTAAATTGGAAATGAATACTGAATGAAAAATCACTTATATTTTAATCGGAAATAAATTAGAGCAAAAATAAAACAAGTGGCCCCTGGAAAATCCGTCAATCGGGGATATGAAAGTAATGAACATATTCTGATACTTTTCAGAGATACAAGAATACGTATTTTTCATTTTCTCGAAATTTCCATTTTTCTAAAAGTTATTAACATTTAAATTTATATGTATTGATTTAGAAGAAAATTTTTTTCTCTCGATCTATTTGATGAAAGTCAATAATATTTCCAGGGAATATTTTTAACAAACTGTTCTATTTAATGACATTTTTTTTTAAAACGTGATGCAAGAATTAACCTAAAATATAAACATTTTTTTTAAACAAATAGAAAATTCAACGACTTTTCTATTGATTTTTATATTTTTTCTTAATACGAAAAAATTAACTTGGCTGTACATGAGAACTCATAACTTTTTGAGACCACAAAAGTCGTGATACTTGGCTACATTTATTGCATTAAATGTTTGTTATCGGATCTATACTTTTAACTTGTTCGAAATGATGTTCTAAGAAATAGTGCATTCTGGTGGAAGGTTAAAGTGCTCTTAAGATATCCTAAAACATAAATAGATGTACCTATAGTTAATCAGTATAGAAAACCCTCAACCGGCACGTAGGATTTTCTTTTTCCGATCGGAATTAATAAAATTGGTGATCATTTGAAAATTGAATGTCGATTTTGGCCTCGTTATCCAACAGCTTCTTATTAATAACAATTAAATCTTTCAAAATGGAAATAAATTACTTTTTGAGACCACAAAAGTCGTGATACTTGGCTACATTTATTGCATTAAATGTTTGTTATCGGATCTATACTTTTAACTTGTTCAAAATGATGTTCTAAGAAATAGTGCATTCTGGTGGAAGGTCAAAGTGCTCTTAAGATATCCTAAAACATAAACAGATGTACCTATAGTTAATCAGTAGAGAAAACCCTCAACTGGCACGTAGGATTTTCTTTTTCCGATCGGAATTAATAAAATTGGTGATCATTTGAAAATTGAATGTCGATTTTGGCCTCGTCATCCAACAGCTTCTTATTAATAACAATTAAATCTTTCAAAAAGGAAATAAACTACTTTTTGAGACTACAAAAGTCGTGATACTTGGCTACATTTATTGCATTAAATGTTTCTTATCGGATCTATACTTTTAACTTGTTCAAAATGATGTTCTAAGAAATAGTGCATTCTGGTGGAAGGTCAAAGTGCTCTTAAGATATTCTAAAACATAAACAGATGTACCTATAGTTAATCAGTATAGAAAACCCTCAACCGGCACGTAGGATTTTCTTTTTCCGATCGGAATTAATAAAATTGGTGATCATTTGAAAATTGAGTGTCGATTTTGGCCTCGTCATCCAACAGCTTCTTATTAATAACAATTAAATCTTTCAAAATGGAAATAAATTTTCATACCGCTCTAAGGAATAACGTGACGGATAATATGGCTAAATTTGAGACTGATAGTTTGGAATAACCTCTGTAGAGAGATCCCATCGCTTCCGAGAACGCAGTTCCGTAGAAAAATGCGCACAAATTTTCGAATACGAGATGTTGATAAGAATGATGTACTGACGATCGATCGGCAAAGCTAGGCCCATACAATATCCCTTCGGCTTTTTCCGAATTGTTTAACGCCCTCAGACGTTTATTTTACACTTATTATTTACTAGAATAGGTCCTCAACGAATTTCTGAATCATAAATGGCATTTCTCGACACCGTTGATTTTTTTTAGCTTTTGTGCAGTCATCTTATTGGTGGATTATGGACCTAACTCGAGATTTCCCCGCATATACACATACGCGTCAGAAGTATGACGTGTAATTCATGCGAGTGTTACGCAAACTGACAGTGAGCCCATGCGGGATCAACTGTTTGTTCGGATTACCGCGATGTCATGCCTCGCGTGATTCCCCACGTGTGTATTTCCCTTAGCGACAACCCCAATTTACCCACCTCCCTTTTGAGACCGAAATAACAGGGTAGTAACATGGAAAGTTAAAAAAACATGTAACTGGCGGGAATTCTTTCATTTCTTTTATTTTCACAATGCTGGGATTACCTTCAGCCCTTAATAAGACTGGGATGAGACACGAAGAACCCTTTTTATCCCGTGACTCGCTATTTATAGCCGGAAACACTTCGCAAAGCATGAACCCCGGCATTCGGCTGGCAATGCGTTATCGGGATGTGAAGGAACGCGAAAATATTTTTCCTGCCCGCCGACCATTGTCTCCATGCAGCTCCTTTGTGGCTCCGCGGTGCTGCGAGGGTAGGGAGAGAGGCGTGATTAATTTTTCCTTCGCCCACGACCGCTAGTTATTCCAACTGCATATCGAAAAAAAACTCCGGACTGCAAAAAAAACTCGGACGCAAAAAGAAAAAACAAAACTTTAAAAAAAATATGTTATAAAAAGCATGTTATAACAAATATTTTGAATAAAACAAATTCAAAAAGGATAAAAATAAATTTAAAAAATTTAAAGAAACTCCCGGCTGGATTAAAAATCGAACACAAAAAACGTAATCCGATAGAAAGCATGAATAAAATTCATGAATCTAAAAAGTATACAACAAAAAAGGATGAAATAATTCAAGAAGTCATCTTAGTTTATTCATAGTTTGAATTATGATCGTTCGTTTGTATGAGTTCAATTTTTTGAATCGTGGTAATTTCCTCACTGCCCTCAATTCAGTCGGGAGACGTCATTCATTAAACATAAGTCGGAGAACGTTTTCTTTCGTATCGTCGAACATCTAAATCCAGATCGTCTTCATGTTCAATTAATGGCGTCTTCTTTGCACTGTTAAACATCTATATCCTAATTCATTTTTATGTTTAATGAATGACGTCTCCCGACTGAATTGAGGGCAGTGAGGAAATTACCACGATTCAAAAAATTGAACTCATACAAACGAACGATCATAATTCAAACTATGAATAAACTAAGATGACTTCTTGAATTATTTCATCCTTTTTTGTTGTATACTTTTTAGATTCATGAATTTTATTCATGCTTTCTATCGGATTACGTTTTTTGTGTTCGATTTTTACTCCAGCCGGGAGTTTCTTTAAATTTTTTAAATTTATTTTATTTCATACTTTTTAAAGATAATTCGATATAATTTTCTCCACGTCCGCCAATGATTGGAATCATTTAGCTCGAACAAGACGTCCACGTCACAAAACAATTTTTCCTACTAGTGTCATAATGATGTGGTTATCGATTCAATATCGTTAAACGTGACCACTGTATGGAAATTTGATGTGACAAGACTTTAAAAGTATCGAGAAGCTGCGGCACATGCTGGTTGTCCTTGGGCGCAGTTGAGTACAGCCTCAGCTAAATGTCAGCGCATCATGTGATTGTCCAGCGCAGCTCCATGTAGCCATGACGAATTGTCGGCCCATCGTGGAGTCTTGAGGGCGGCTTAATAGAGCCTTGACCAAATCTCAGTGCATTATGGAGATTTTAAGCGCGGCTCTATGTAGCCTAGACCAAATTTCTGTTCATTGTACAGTTTTTTGAGCACGGCTCGACGTAGCCTTGACCAGATGTCAGCACATTCCGCTCGTCCTTTCCAGTCATTACAAGTTTTGAACATGTCTTAAGCGAGTGAACATTGAATGAATGCTGCTTCGACGAGTGAACGTTGAATGAATGCTGCTTCGAAAAGGACCTGACTCATATAGGAAAAACAATGAAAACAAATATACATATTGTGCATTCTGACAAATCGCTTTGTCTAAAAGTTTTGTCGGTTGGAGGATAAAGTAAAAAATTGAGTCCGACAACAATTTTTTTCTTTCAAATTGCCAATTCCACCGAGGTAGACAATATCACTGGGCATAACCACATCGTCTAGCTAAACATCCATATTCACGTTTTTCACAATCCTGATAACATTATCATACGTTGAATAAAAAAGAATGAACTCATTAAACAATTTCTTTCGTACGTGAAATCAGTTGATAATCATAAATAAAACAAAATCACCGGGCATAACCACGTCATCCGACCTAACCTCCACATTCACAAATATCTTAATTTCGCGCCCAAATCCAGAAATTAATCGCGCACAAGTATCCAGAACTATTAATCCGACGTGATTGATGAAATCAGCAGTAGATCAATCCTGCTAACATTATTGAACGTTAAATAAAAAATGCACTCATGAAAAAAATATCGTTCGTACGAAATCAATCAATAAAAAAAAGTTATTGGAAACACCGCTTAGATCCGTTAGATTCGCCCCTGTTTGGAAACACCGCTTAGATCCGTTAGATACGTCCCTGTCGTCAAAGCAGACGACTCGACATCGGAATGAAGTTAGGCTACGAAGAACGATGCGAGTATTGCCTAGCCAATCAGCGGGCTCGCTGGAGCTCTACTGTGGCCAGCATCGATATGGACATTTCGAAAAAACGCGTTTTTTCAACATCTATTATCTTTACGAATTCACATCTGATCATAAATATTATGATTCATAAAACATCTGTGTGGTCAACGGAACCGATGTGCAAATATTCGTTTGTAGAAGATTAGTCGTTTGAGCAAACATTCGTGAATTAGGAATCGCTGTTTCGCGGGAACACGACGAAACACATAACTCCCGTTTTCAGCCGGGAGTTAAAAATAATTCAAGGCATCTCCTTAGTTTATTCATAGTTCAATTTATGATCGGTCATTTCGGTGAATTGAATATTTCGAATCGTAGTAATTTCTTTACTTTTCGCAATACAGTTGGGTGACGTCATTAATTAAACATGAATATGATATGGAATATAAATGATTGACGATGCAAAAGAAGACGTCTCCTGACTGAATTGAGAGAAGTAAAGAAATTACTACGACTCAAACTATTGAATTCACCGAAATGACCAATCATAAATTGAACCATGAATAACCTAAGGAGATGCCTTGAATTATTTCATCCTTTTTTAATTTGTTTTATTGAAAATATTTTCTATAACATGCTTTTTATAATATATATTTTTTAAAGTTTTGTTTTTTTTTTTGCGTCCGATTTTATTTTTGTCGTCGGGAGTTTTTAGAAATTTTCAATTTTTTTTTTCATTCTTTTTAAATTCATTACATTTTTTTATTTTTTTCAATTTTTCTATCGATCTAAGATTATCGAACAACTATTTTGATCTAGGATAACTCAATAAACCTCATCGATAAGATGTCTTATGGGGTTAATTTTGAATTGATTGGAGTTCAGCGGTTGTACAAGAATGTAAATTCATTATTGAATAGAGTAAGAAAACTCAATGAACCTCATCGATAAGATGTCTGACAGTGTTAATTTTGAATTGATTGACACTCAGCAGTTGTACAAAAATGTAAATTCATTACCGAACAACTGTTTCAATATTAGGAAACTCAATGAACCTCATCGATCAGATATCTGACAGCGTTAGTTTGAATTCGATTGGAACTCAGCGGTTGTACAAGAATGGAAATGTATTATGGAACAACCATTTGAATCTAAGAAAACTTAATAAACTTCATCGATAAGATATTTTACCGAGTTAATTTTTAATTGATTGGAACTCAGCAGTTATACAAGAATGTAAATTCATCATCGAATAATCTAAGAAAACTCAATAAACCTCATCGATAAGATGTCTGACAGCGTTAATTTGAATTCGATTGGAACTCAGCGGTTGTACAAGAATGTAAATTCATTCTCCAACGACCATTTTAATCTAAGAAAACTCATTGAACCTCATCGATAAGATGTCTGGCGACGTTAATTATCAATCGATTGAAACTCAGCGTTTGTACAAGAATGTAAATTCATTATCGAACAATTATTTTGATCTAGGAAAACTCAATGAACCTCATCCATAAGATGTCTGACAGCGTTGATTTCAAATTGAATGAAAATCAGCGATTGTACAAGAATGTAAATTCATTATCGAGTACACTAAGAAAACGCAATGAACCTCATCGATGAGATGTCTGACAGCGTTAATTTGAATTCGATTGGAACTTAGCGGTTGTACATGAATGTAAATTCATTATCGAACAACCATTTTAATCTAAGAAAACTCAGTAAATTTCATCGATAAGATGTCTTACAGGGTTAATTTTCAATTGCCTGGAACTCAGTGGATGTACAAGAATGTGAATTTATTATCGAATAATCTAAGGAAACTCAATAAACCTCATCGATAAGATGTCTGACAGCGTTAATTTAAAATTGATTGAAACTTAGTCGTTGTACAGGAATGTAAATAATATTTTTTCGCAGTGTTAGGTTTGTGTTGATTGAATTTAGAGGTTGTACAAAATAAATCTGAAAAAAAAATCTAAGATTTATTGTGTACAACCTCTGAATTTCAATCAATACCAAAATGGCACTGCAAAAAAATCTTATCGAGGAGATTCATTGAGTCCACAATTTTTATCATTACTTAAATTCAAAGAACAGATAACCAATGTCGCTGTGAAAAATGAAACTATTTCTCAAATCAGTTGTTCGATAATTAAAATGCGCGTTGACATGACTTTCTTCTACTTGCTGTATTCGGAATTCAACGGTTGTGGCATCCCCTCCAAATCGCAGCGAAACACAGGTATCTTGAGTTTACATTTATGTATAACCGCTGAGTTCAAATAATTTCCAAGTATATACTGTCAGACATCCTTATCAATGAGGTCCATCGAGTCCTCTTCAGGCGATGGTTGAAGTAGTTGTTCGATAATGAATTTACATTCTTGCACAACCGCTGATGTTCAATCAATTCAAAGTTAACGCCGTAAGACATCTTATCGATGAGGTTCAATAAGTTTTCTTAGATTAGAATAGTTGTTCGATAATGAATTTACATTATTGTACAAAAATCTAATCCGAAAAAAAGACTTTAGTTATGCTCACCCTTAAGCTGTTTCGAAATACACTCGTACATAATTTTTTTTAAATTACGTATTTTTTTATATATTTCATATATCAAGAGACGCAATAGCGTCTCGAGACAAGTACATTTACCACCATACCGGTTTCTATCTACTGACCGCCTCTCGAGACGCGACTGCAGTATCTTATTCTCAAAACTTGTTGAACATTAACCCAACTTTGTACTATTTTTCAAAATTCAGAGCCCTATTCTTAAATGCTTAATTGCAGTTAAAAGCAAAAAATAGTATATTACGATACAAGGGCGAAAATATTTTTTCTGACGAATGTGAATTTGTAGCACGAGCCGAAGGCGAGTGCTGCAATCACACGAGTCAAGAAAAGGTTTTTCGCACGAGTATAGTATACATTTTTATTGCACGAGGTGCGTAAATGCGATTTGACGCGAGCGAAGTGAGCGGAAAAATCGCATCTTACGCACGGCGTGTCATAAAAATTATATTCCGATTCTGACCAACAAGAATGCTGTAGGTGCTGTCATGCGGGAGATATCTAAACGCCACAAAAAACACAATGTGTAAAAAAATGGAGACAAGTACATTTACGCGAGCCTGCTCCAACCCATGCAAAAAGGTGCGAGATCAACTGGAAACATCGTGCGCATGTCTTTGTAACAAGTACATATTGATATAAAAATGAATTATTCAATATAAATCATTAATATTTAAAGAAATGTATTGTTCAAAATCGAAAATTTTGAGAATAAATTTAAATTGAAGTGAAAAATCACAGCAGTACTTGGCGAGTTAACATGTTACGGATTCTAATCAATGATAGAACGTCCTATTGTATTTCGTAGAACTATACAAACTATATATTTAATAACTATTCAATAATTAAACTACAATTACTATTTAATAATAAAATGTCTGCCTTGACTTAGTAAATCACCGATGGTCGTTCGTTTGAAGTCCGTGAGAGATCGCACCATCGTCGCTCGCTACGGAAAGAGAGAGAACGACTGAGTGAACGTTCTGCTTGGTCTCAGAAGTTGAATAACGTCAGGGAATATATGAGGCATTCCATGCGGTTTCGAACGGTCAAAAAGTTGTCCGTTCTCAAAAAAATTGAAACTTTGTCACATTGTTTAATTATATGAAAGAAAGTAGTGTACATTTTTTCAAAATTTTTGGATCGCATTTTTTTGAGTTTTCCAAAATTTCGAAATTTTATGGGTTGGAGCGGGCTCGCGTAAATGTACTTGTCTCGATTTTCTTACACATTGTGTTTTTTGTGGGGATGTAACTACCTTTTGCAAATATAATATATGAACTTCGGAATGTGAAGTTGGGTTGAAGTACGCAAGATTATTGAGTGTGGACATTACTTTTTAAACTTCTGTGTCTGTAATCTCGAGTAACTAGAGCCGTCATAAAATAATTTACGATGCTATCCCACTCACTGTGTATAATTTTTTTCAATGCTATTAGCTTGCCAACTGGTATAAGTATTTCATGCAAATAAGGATTGAATCAAGATCATCGAATCGTCATTATTTTTTTAAATTCCTGCATTGTGTTTTTTTTTCTATTTCTGTATGAAAAATTCGAATAGCCCATGGTAAGTTCGCACATTCTTTGGCGCGAGCTTTAATCCAAGCTATGCCAAAGTTTTTGGAGTTTAACCCAGAATCAATAACTTAAATGACTTCACACAGAGTTTCCAGTACCGAGAATTGTGTAAATTATATTTTTGATGTGTAAACATCTTAGCTCGCGCCCCCCCTCCCCCAAAAAAATTTCATGCGGTGGTAATCTCAGAAAATATGGGACGAAAAACCGAACGGTCTGACGTCACGCCCGAGTCACAGGCGAATTTGTCTGTAGAGTAATCAGAGAAAGAAGGGGACGAAAAACCGAACGGTATGTCGTCATGCACCAGGTAGAAGTGAATTTGTCAGTAGAGTAATCTCACAACAATGGGACGAAAAACCGAAAGGTCCGACGTCACGCACGAGGTATGGGCAAATTTATCTGTAGAGTAATCACAGAAAAAAGGGGACGGAAAACCGAACGGTCTGACGTCATGCCCCCGGAAGAAGCGAACTTGTCAGTAGAGTAATCGCACAAAAATGGGACGAAAAACCGAATGCTCTGAAGTCACGCACGAGGTACCAGCGAATTTGTCTATAGAGTAATCACAGAAAAAAGGGGACGAAAAACCGAACAGTGTGACTTCATGCACAAGAAATGGGCGAATTTACCTGTACAGTAACCTCAGAATAGATGGGACGATAAATCGAACGGTCTGACGTCACGCACTAGGTATAAGCGAATTTGTCAGTAGAATTATCACAGAAAAGGTGGGTTGAAAAACCGAATTTGTTAGTAGACTAATCTCAGAGAAAATGGGATGAAACACCGAAGGGAAATACATCATGAGCGAGGTATAAGCAAATTTCTACATAAAACGACCGCATGGAAACAGTGATGGCCCAGCGACGTATGTCAAACACAACAAATCTGGCGTGTGCGTCAGCTGAGGCACCGAAGGGATTGTCGAGTTGCTCTGTGGTGTATAAGTGTTGTGAATCGTGAATCGTGGATCGTAAGTCAAAAATTATCGAGTGTAAATAAATCATATTTAATAAATTATCAGTGTGATGATATGCTCATGTTGAACATAGTCTATGCAACGTGATCTTATCGTATTCCAGATATGTGAATATATATTTCTTGAATTGTTATCCAAATGTACTTGAGGTTAATCATGTCAATGAAAATATTGATCAGTGATCGCATCTATATCGACTCGATTCGAAGAATTCAATCGAAATGAAATTCGAAATTCAATTCGGAATCAACTTCGATTTGAAAATGAATTCCGATAGAAATGATTCTACAAACCGATATGGAACGACCATCGATGCAGTCTTCCTCCAAAAATTAGAAACGTTAACGTCTCGAGTATATGTCTCTTACTTCAGTTATCATAAGCCAATTGCGTTGATTCTACGAAAAAGCCAATCCAGCGAATAAAGAATTGTTTGTTAATATTAAAAATGTAATGTATACAATTTCATTCCTACCTTCCTTCCTTTGCAGGGAACTGTATATACAATACACATACACGCGATGTTTACACATAACCATGAGAGTCCTAATTGGACTCACATCTTTTTTTTTAAAGGGAGACCGTTCACAATATTTGTCGCGATCGCAGGGAATATCGGGGCTCTTATTTTTTTCTCTCTTCTAGGTGTGGGGCCTTCCGGCCCGGAGTGGCTTGGACAACGTCCTTCACTGGAGGAGGGGTCTGATGACCCTGGTACGTTTTTCGGGGCCGTCCAGGCCCTTGTCGTGGTGGCAGCTGGGCTGATGCCATCTTTGGTGGATCTCTCTGGATAGGCAAGAGATCAAGAGTCGGCTGGGAGACAACCGTATGGCTTGGTTCTCTCTCCGTGGACTCGGGGCTCGCTGTATAGCTTAGCTTACCCCTGACGTCCTCCGTCTGTTGGCGTTCGGCCAGCCATGGCTTGAACGTCACCGCTGCTGGATTGAGCGGTGATTGGGTAGAGGTTGGACTTTCCGTGTCCATCTCTGGTGGTTCCCTCGTGAGGTTAGAGGGACGTCGTGGTGGTTGCGAGTTAATCGTACGGTTTGGTGTACTCGACGGGGTTTCCGATCGAATCGGGCTGTAGTGGGCGGGTTTCATCAGGTTTCCGTGGATTTTTGTGTGAACCTGGTCACGTTTGACCAGGTACGTCTCTCCCCCCAGGTGGCGTGAAACGGGGTAGGGACCGTCCCACGGGGGTTGAACCCCGCATGAAGTCCTTCCGTGGCCTTGGATAGAGAATGCTTTTTGATGTACACCAAATCCCCTTCTTGGAAGCGAGATGTAGTGGATTCCGCTGGTGCGTTATCCTTTTGATAACGCTGCTGCTGCGCGTTGACCTGTTGAATGCGTTGCTCCCGGTTGAGATCAGTTCCGGGAGCTGGTAATCGCCATTCTCCTGGTCGGGAAAGAGTTTTTCCCGTTGGAACCTCACTAGGTGTGAGTCCTGTAGCCGTGTTTCTTCGAGTCCGAAATCCAAATAGGATTTTATTCAGATGCAAATCCCAGTCTTTATGTGGCTCGTCACGGAGGTGCAGTCGTAGTCCCTTTTTTATCTCCTGATTCCGCCGCTCAGTGGGATTGGCGCGCGGATGATAAATGGGTGTTGTCCAAAGTTGAGCCTGCCATCGGTCGCACGCATCTTGCCAGCGTTGGCTCGTAAATTGTGGACCGTTATCGGATAATACCGCTCTTGGGTATCCCCATCGTGTGAAAACTTCCCGCTCGATGAGATTGATGATGATGGTAGCCTTTGATGATCCTATGGGAAACGCTTCCACCCATCGAGAGAAAAGATCGGTTACTACCAGGATGAACCGTTTCCCTCGCCCGGTGCGAGGGTAGGGTCCCATTAGATCGACTGCCACGGTTTCCCATGGGTGCTAAGGTTGATGTGGTCGAAGTTGATCCGGGTGCTGCGGTCTATTGGTCTTTGTGCACGCACAAATGTGGCATTGCCTTACGTATTCGCGGATGTTCTCTCGGAGACGATTCCATGAGTAGTGTTGTCGGACAGCCCGTAGCGTTTCGTCTACCCCGGGGTGTCCGGCAAGCGGTGCATCGTGATACTCTTCGAGAACGTACTGTCGAGAAGCCTTAGGTACGAGCAATCGCCATACGACTTGTTCTTCTCTCCATAGTCCTCCGTGGGCAAGTTTGTGTCCGGTAACCGGTTTGTTATTTTTTAATCTTTCGACGATTTTGTTTGTAGAGCTATCCTGTTGCTGGTCCTCCGTAATTCTGTCGAATAGATTTTCTGCGTTTGTGCCGAAGATTTTCGGCGTTGCGTCGGTCGCGTGTAGATTCACGTGGTTCGGGGGTACCAGCCTCTCCTGGTCCTCGATGTCTTCTTGGGTTGTATCCACTGGGTTTCTAGAGAGGGCGTCAGGTAACTTATTTAGACGGCCGGGACAATGTTCGATTGTGAAGGAAAATTCCCCCAACAGTATTGCTCAACGACTGAGCTTGGCCATCTCGTCTTTGAAACGGTGAAGCCAGCAGAGAGCTTGGTTGTCTGTTCGTTACGTAAAAGGGCGTTGCTCCAGATATGGTCGGTAGCGCTTGATGAATTGGCTCTCTTCTGGGCGAGAACTGGACAATCCTTATGCATGTGACGATCCGGACAGTGCCAACACTGGGGGAGATTTCCGACGTTCGCACTAGGTCGAACGGAAGGCTCGATCTTCACCTCTTCCCGTTTCGGTCGATTGATTTGGGTCGGGGTTTATTCCGACAAGTCGTGTTCGGCTTCGATCGCCTTCGTCATTAACGATGAGAAGGTTGCAGGATTTGACGGTCGTACGACCATGCGGATGGCGGGACGCAGCTGCTCGAGCATTGTCGATACCTTCAACGCTTCCGGTTCATCTTCTCGAATTTGCTGGTATAGCAAATATTTCTGTTGGAGAAAAATCCCCGTGTTCTCCTTTTTGCCTTGTTTTCGCGAGTGAAGCTGGGCTGTAAGTAGCGAAATGACTTCCGGACTGTCGTACTGTGTGAGTAGTAACTCTTCGAACTTTTCCCAGGCAAAATCCAGAGGTTGGTAGCAGCTCCACCATCGCGCAGCGTCTCCTTGGAGTCCGGAGCTCGCGATTGATGTGCGTAGCGCTGCTCCGATTCGGCAGGCTCCGAAATATTCGTTGCACTGGTTGATGAATTTTTGATGTGTAAACATCTTAGCTCGCGCCCCCTCCAAAAAAAATTTCATACGGTGGTAATCTCAGAAAAGATGGGACGAAAAACCGAACGGTCTGACGTCACGCATGAGGTATAGGCGAATTTGTCTGTAGAGTAATCTCACAAAAATGGGACGAAAAACCGAACGGTCTGACGTCATGCCCCAGGTAGAAGCGAATTTGTCAGTAGAGTAATCTCACAAAAATGGGACGAAAAACCGAACGGTCTGACGTCACGCACGAGGTATGGGCGAATTTGTCTGCAGAGTAATCACAGAAAAAAGGGGACGAAAAACCGAACGGTCTGACGTCACGCACGAGGTATGGGCGAATTTGTCTGCAGAGTAATCACAGAAAAAAGGGGACGAAAAACCGAACGGTCTGACGTCACGCACTAGGTATAAGCGAATTTGTCAGTAGAGTAAACTCAGAAAAGGTGGGTTGAAAAACCGAATTTGTTAGTAGACTAATCTCAGAGAGATGGGATGAAACACCGAAAGGAAATACATCATGCGCGAAGTATAAGCAAATTTCTACATGAAACGACCGCATGGAAACAGTGATTGCCCAGCAACGTACGTCAAGCATAACAAACAAACATGGCGTGTGCGTCAGCTGAGGCACCGAAGGGATTGTCGAGCTGCTCTGTGGCGTATAAGTGTTGTGGATCGTGAATCGTGGATCGTAAGTACTGTCAAAAATTATCGAGTGTAAATAAATCATATTTCAATAAATTATCAGTGTGATGATATGCTCATGTTGAACATAATCTATGCAACGTGATCTTATCGTATTCCAGATATGTGAATATATATTTCTTTAATTGTTATCCAAATGTATTTGAGGTTGATCATGTTAATGAAAATATTGATCAGTGATCGCATATATATCGACATCGTGTATACATAACATATATTTTATATATGTTACGTATATCGATTGTATGACCACCCACAAAATTCAAAAGTGATGTTTGTATACGATACATCAATATAATATTTAGTGTCTTAAATTTCTCTGATAAATTATGTTAGGTACTATTAGAGCTGGTAAGGTTAAATTAAATATTATTCAATTTCGGACTAGAATTAAATATTGGCAATTTATTCAAATACATTCCTATTTATTTTAGCAATGGGGAAGTCAAGCGCTGAGCGAGGGAAGGAATATCGGGCACGTTTACGCGCGCGGAAGCCGACGAAAGTACCGAAAAGTAGTACACAACGAACGAGAGAATGGAGAGCCCATATTGCCAATGACATTCACACTTCACAATCATCGCCATCGACGAGTGCATCTTATGCGTTGCCAGTGCCCATCAACGTTGCCCCGACGACATCACGGTCAACAATTAGGGAAATTGCTCCATCTGCTCCGTTACTCGCGAACGAAATCGTTGCTTCTGAATTACCGTCATCAACGAGTCCTTCTCATCCACTGCCAATACCCGTTGACAATGCTCCGTCAACATCACGAGTAACGACAGATAAAATCCACGCGCCTGTTGTGGTGCACCAAGAAACAAACAGACGGCGTCGAGCGATTGAACTTCCGCATACGTCGAAACGAAGAAGAGTTACATCGATCTCGATCGATCTCGATAGAATGGTAATAGAAGAAAATGAAGTGCAACAATTAGAAACACCAAGTCTGCCTTATGAGGAATATGCAAGACATTCGAAAGCCCACGCGGCGTTTGAGAAAAAGTTTTTAGCGAACAACTTCGGTGCAATATGCAGCGTGTGTGACCGGTTATGGTTCCAACAAGATGTTAAAAGTCCTCCACCGAGTTCGGTAAACATCCTCAGAGCTGAATTTCCTGAACTCGACGTTGAAACAACGCGGGTCTGCAGTAACTGTTACGCATCACTTAAAAAAGAAAAAATTCCGGCGCTTTCAAAGTCGAACGGCTTTGTATATCCGGTGCGACCTGCTAATTTACCCGACCTTGATTTAGTAACGGAACGACTAATCTCACCGCGGATACCATTCATGACCATAAGAAGACTTAGACATGGTCATGGACAATATGGAATTCTGGGTCAAGTCATTAATGTACCAGTATCAGTAAATACGATGGTTCACAGACTGCCACGTGAACTACATGATGATCACTGCATTAACGTGCACATAAAACGAAAAAAAATTCATAAATCCAGTCATCTAATAGGGTTAGTGAATAAGCGTACAGTTAAAACTTGGCTAAGTTATTTACTTGAGTCACTGCTTTACAAACTGTATAACATTCATGTAAATGAACCGTTCTTCACGGACAACGAACAACCAGCTGTTCCATTCAACCGAGATGATTTGAGTGAAGTTATTGACATCGCGGAAAGCTTGACAGCTCAACAGCAGACTCTGCTCTGGAATGAAAATAAATATCTGCGTATTGCTCCGGGAGAGAATACCGTGCCGCATAGCATTCTTTTCGATGAGCATGCCGAAGAATTATCTTTTCCGTCCATCTATTTGGGCCATTTTCGAACATTCAAAGAAGGTGTCCGAGTGACTCCATTCATGATGGCAACAAGCGAACTGCGCAGATCCGATCGGCGAGGCGTGTCACCATATCACCTGCTCTACATGGCAATGAAGATCATGCGTATACGCACGCGGGATTCACTCACAGTAGCATTTAAATTTATCGGCAAGGACACCAAGCTAACACGAGCACAAATCGAGTCGGCAGACTTCATTAGTGGCTGCATCGAAAATAATTTGGCATTTCTGCGATCAATTCCGAATTCAACGTATTATTGGGCGCAAAGAAAGCGAGACCTGTTTGCCATGATCCGACAACTCGGTAAACCAACTTTATTTCTTACCATGAGTGCCAATGAGATCGGGTGGCAAAAGCTAATGCGTTTGCTCTACAAATTAAAAAACAATGGAGTAGTTATCGATGATAACGATTTTCGTGATCTTCATTATAATTCTAAAGCGTCACTCATTAATGAAGATCCGGTAACATGTGCCATGTACTTCCATAAACTCGTCGACGTGATTCTGCAAATTTTGCAGTCAAAAACCAGCAGTCCATTCGGAACCAATTACGTGCGCCACTTTTTCAAAAGAATTGAGTTCCAGCACCGTGGCAGCCCACACGTACATATATTGCTCTGGCTAAATAACGCTCCTGAGAATGTTTTCGGTGCAGATATGTCTTCGGCTATTGCCCAAATCGATAATCTAGTGTCTGTGTCTGAAAAAACGCCTCGGGCCACGTAAAGCTTCAACGTCATAAGCACACTTTTACTTGCTACAAGAAAATCGGCAACGTAGCAGCTCAAAAGTGTCGTTTCGAAGCACCGTTTATGCCCAGTCGCTCGACAGTAATTCTCGTGCCTATGGCCAAGACTGATTCACGCCGAAAGTCTTATGCAAACGTATATAATCGTCTATGGAAGGCACTCGAAGAAAAAGATTACACCGATATCGATCATTTCTTCAGCGAGCATGATATACACTCGGACGAATTTTATCTGGACGTCTTGCGAGCGGGTATCTCAAGGCCTAAAGTTTTCCTCAAGCGTCAACCAACAGAAAAATGGATTAATCCTTTCAATCCATTTATCCTCAACGTCCTTGCCGCAAATACGGACATACAATTTATCACGGAAGAATATTCATGCGCTGCGTACGTTGTGGAGTATGTCAACAAGACCAATCGCGGGATCAGTAATCTTCAACGTAAGATCATTGAGACAATGGACGAACACCCTGAATTCGACATCGTGGAGGTCACACGAAAACTGAGTGTTGACATGCTCAACACAGTCGAAATTACGAGCCAGGAGGCGGCATGGTATTTGTTGCGCTTACCAATGTCCATGAGCTCTTCGGTAGTAGTCTACATCCCAACTTCTTGGCCAGTGGAACGGCAGCACGTGAGAAAAACGAATAGACAAATGGAAAGCGAGGACTTAGACGAGGAATCAACCGAAGTGTGGCAAGACAACTGGTTCGAAAAATATCAAAAGAGACCTGCCGAGCTCGAAAACCTGACGCTAGCACAAGCAGTTTCATACTACACAGTGGTAAGCAAAAATAATTGGAAGAAAAGAGGAAGCCCTAGAATCATCCGTTATCGGAACTACGATATAGGTACTGACCCGAATGAATATAAAAGAGAGATGGTCACTTTGCATCTCCCCTTTCGCGACGAAGAAGTAGAGATTCTTGCTGAACTGCGTTTTGTAAAATTGTATGATGACAATGAAGTCCTCATTTTGGAATGTAGAAAGGAGTTTGAATCCGATCTGGACATAGCCAAAACTATGGAAATCTGTCGACAAATGTGCCAGGATAACGATGATGCAAACGGCGAATTAGTCAACGACTTGATTCATCTGGTAGCAGCGCAAGCGCCTGAACGTGACCCGTTCGCAGATTTTTATGCCAATCCAAACGCTGAAATGAACGATGAACTGAGGCTCGCCACTCTTAATCGACTGGGTCCAGTCGCGAAAAAACGAGAGAATATTATGTCGAACGAAGAATTCATTGGACTCATGCGGTCGGCCAATGAACGACAAACAGGGCTCTTAATGCACACGATAGGGAATCTTCTTCGTAGTTCAAACGCTGAGCCACTGCAAATATTCTTCACGGGCCCAGCAGGTTGCGGTAAAACATTTGTTATACGCTTACTGATGGACATTTACAATCGCTTTACAGAAAACGATTGCTTTTGTAATTCATTCATCACATGCGCTTCGACTGGCAAAGCAGCCGTAGCCATCAATGGGACAACTGTCCACACCGCGCTTAAAATCTCGATATAAAAAAAAATGCCACTTTCACTCGAAGTCGTTATGCAATTTCGGTCTCTATTCAAGTACGTTCGCGCTATCATTATTGATGAAGTGAGCATGATGTCCGCGGAGCTTTTACAGCAGGTCGACTCGAGGCTGAAACAAATCACCGGACTTGACGTTCCCTTTGGCGGGAAGGACATATTTCTTATCGGAGATTTGAGACAGCTATCTCCAGTCAATGCAACTCCGATTTACAAACAAATTAGGCAGTCAATTGTCGGCCCTACACTTTGGCGTGGTCTCCAATTTTATGAGCTCGATCAAGTAATGCGCCAATCCAATACGGCATTCTCTCGCGTGCTCACGAAAATCGGATGTGGTCGGAAGCTAGAACAGTCAGAGCAAGATCTAATTGAGTCACGTTTCTTTACTCAACAACGTGCGAATGAACTCTGTCCCAATGGCTTGAGACTCTTTTGGAGCAATAACGACGTGAACGGATACAATCTAGCTGCGCTCGATACTGAAGATAAAGTCACTTCTATTGCAACAGATGTTTTTATCGGTTGTCACAATGCCGAGCAGTTAGCATTCATCCGTCAAAAAGTCCACAAAATGAGCATAGTTGACACAAATGGTTTGCCCTACGAACTTCTATTGGTATTAGGTCGACCATACCTGATTAAAGCCAACATCGATGTGACAGATGGACTAGCAAACGGAACTATGGGCTATTTAGGATATATCGAACGAAGCGAGTCTGAGGACGAAAACAACAACGATCAACATATTAAACGACTCTGGATGAATTTTGGTGCCATCTCATCGGTCGGCAAGAACGTCAGGGCGCTTAAAGCTGGATGGGCGCAGAAAAAGAATATCGACCGACATTTAGTACCAATCTCGAGAAAAAGCTCAACAGTTTATCACAACAATAATAGAACGATGAGTGTTAAGCGTAACCATTTTCCAGTTGTACCTGCGTGTGCTACAACGATTCATGCATCACAGGGTGGAACCTATGACGAAGTTGTATATAGTTACGAGAAAAAACACAGCCAACAACTTGTGTATGTGGCTCTATCGCGAGTAACGAATCTCGGAGGGCTGTTTATCACATCACCAACGAATGATCATATTTTCCATCATGGACGTAAAGACGCAACTTTGATGGCTTCGCTCCAAAATGAGTTCACGCGTCTCACCACAAATCCGCTCCGTACAGCTCAGGATGAAATGGCTGATTTTGTGCGGGTTAACAATGTCGCATCATTTTTATCATTTAACTGCCAAAGTCTGAGAGCACATTACCTCGATTTAACTGATAGAGTCACACAGGGATGCTCATTGCTCCTGCTCTCCGAGACGTGGCTCCGCAACGACGAGCGCGTCAATGTACCAAATTTCGAATGTTGCGTTCAATTCAAGAGAGATGGTCTGCGAGCTGGAGGCGTAGCGATTTACAAAAATTCAAACAGCACGCATGCAGTTACTCCACACATGGAAATCATGGGTCGCCAAACAACTGGTATAAGCGTATCAACACAACCGATCGGCGATATATGCACAGCAGAAATACAGCTTCCAAATGGAAATAAAGTACTTTCGGTGGTCGTATACATCTCACCGAATAAAGCTGTCGGAGATATTATTAAATTTTTACATTTTGTTCTTGCTCCATATTCCGAGGAGATTTCAAAAATTAATCAAGGAGACTATCATCTCTTACCGATGATCCTGAGCGAGGATTTTAATATAGATTTTGCTACTTCGGAAGCTCAACCATTAATCGACGCTTTGCAAGAAAAATTCGATTTGAAAATGAATTCCGATAGAGATGATTCTACGACCCGATATGGAACGACCATCGATGCAGTCTTCCACCGAAAATTAGAAACCTTAACGTCTCGAGTATATGTCTCTTACTTTAGTTATCATAAACCAATTGCGTCGATTCTACCAAAAACCGAATAAAGAATTGTTTGTTAATATTGAAAATGTAATGTATACAATTTCATTCCTCCCTTCCTTCCTTTGCAGTGAACTGTACATTCACTACACATACACGCGATGTTTACACATAACCATGAGAGTCTTAATTGGACTCACAACTTTTTTATCATCTTCATGATCCTTGCCGCTATAATTCGGTAGCGGTGGACGTATGGCTATTTGGTTGAACTGCTGTAGCAGGGCGTCGAGGGGCGCAAATGCTCCGTAAGCGTTCGGAGCTGGGGGTATCCCATGTGCGGGTGGTGGAGGTGCTCCGTTAAGGGGTGCTGGAGGTGCTCCGTCCCCGTGTAAAGGTACCCCGTTTCCGGCAGCGCGGCGATTATCCTCGTTGTTGTCCATCCTAGGACGTTTGTTTTTGATTTTTTCGGGGTTAAGCGCCACTGAGTTACGTTTAAGCACTCTCAGAAGTGCGTCAGGCGGAGATTGCCCCTGAAGACGTGCAGACTTTCTTACAGGGCTGTGTTTGACCAGCATGTAGGCGGTAAAGCGGCGTGATTGATTCGTTGAGCCACAATGAGCTTTGTCGTTGCCCCACGTTACGCGCCAAAATTGACACACGTGAGATTCTTCTTCGGGTTCGGTGTGCAATTGATGGGACGAGACGATTAACAAGGTTGACAAACGATGGATGAGTTCGATGCGGATGTTACGGATCGCTGGTGTGAAACCAGGCTACGGGGTTCAAGACGATAAGGTGGCTCTGAGAAGAGCCGTTTTGCGTTGCGACGATTAGAGGGGGGGAAGAGGTTTAACCCCTTTCACGGGAAGAGGCTCGTCATCTGGACCGAATAGGTCCCTCAATTTCCTCTTCACGCGGCGGGGGTCGTTTTTGGGAGCCCGTGCGTAGGCCGTGAAACTCGTGGTGGATACGTTATCGATCGGGATCAGTACCCGACGACGCGCCTGGCAATTTCCCTGAGGAACTGCCGGTAAAGCGAACTGTGGCTCCGGAGTCGGTAAGACCGGCTCCGACGTTGTCGACAGTTGCTGCAGTACCGGACTGGTTCGCTCGAGAGTTTTACCCGTGGTGAGGGGCAGCCCCGTCGCCTCGTCCACAGTCACTACACCGAGAAGATTCTCGGTGTCTGGACTAGCGGGTCAAGGCGCCGGTGCGTCCCCACTCGGCCGGGCAATCGCCAGACGACGTCGTCGGACTCTTCTCCCGGACCGATTTGGCATACGGTAAGGACTACCGGGAGCAGCGTCCAAAGGGAGCTGGGGCCAGCTCATCGCAGCGGCCAAGCAATGCCTGGGGCCAGCGAGTGGCAGCGGCCAAGATTCCCTGGGGCGAGCTGGAGCAGCGACCAAACAAAAGTTGGGGCCAACAACTAGCCGTGGCCAAGGTCTCCTGGGGTCAGCCGTTCGCAGCGACCAAGCACGCCTGGGGCCAGCAAGAAGCAGCATCCAGAACCCTCGGGGCTAACGTCCTCGGTAGAGGAGAGGATACCCGGGTTCGGATTTCAGCGGCCGAGGTAACTCGGGGCAGTCAATCCTTGCCGGGGCGGACAGGTACGGTACGATGGGGCGAGCGTCCAGGGTGGAGCCGCGACCAGTCGTAGCAAATCTTAAAAAGGGAATTCGTTTCCTTGAGACGTTTTATTCAGACAATATCAGTCAGGAGCGGAATGAAAACTCGTCGATGAGTTCCTGTTTAAATAGGCGGGCGGGTGGCCACCCGCTTGCGAGAAAGCAGAGGCACCATGCGACATCTATCAGCTGGGCTGGAACTAACCCGCGGTAGGCGGCAGCGCTCAGGCGCTGCCGCGTGCGGCCGCTTCCCGTGCCGGCGACCCGCACGGTAGCGTATTGGTGTGTATGTTTGTGTGTGTGAATTCGTGTGTATGTTTGTGCGTGTTTAAAAACTCAAATATTCGATATCACATAATTATCGCTGTTTTCAGCGTACAACAATTAGATTTCATAAAATTTATACATCTTGGCTAAACGCTAAACGACTAGAACTAAAACAAGCTCATCAAACGGACGAAGCAATCACCATCTACTTGCGGATATCTGATAAAGATGTCATTCAGACTTATCTACAGAATCTGAAGGGAGACACGCGAGCATATCTGCGAACAAAGGATATCTATTCGCTTGCTCCAGCAGAAACGACTGCCCAGGAACACGAGGATTTCAAAAGAAGCATTCAACGACAACGAGGAATGTTTCACGAATCTCACTATCAACGGAGACCGGACAAGTCAAAATTCTCCCGCGAACAATCGAGACCTGACCATAAGTACGAGAAGAAAAGCTCCTTCTCTATGAACAAACCGAACGTTCACCACACCGAGCGTAAATTATCCGACGATGAGGAAGAGAAGCAGGATTTGATGACAAAAGAAGAACAACAGTATCAGACTGACATTCGACGATTCGACCTCGGTTCGATAAACACCACGGATCAAATAAGAGAAGCGCTTGAGTACATCATGGTAATGAATCACCCAGACCGAAAATGCAATTACTGTAATCGGCCCGGACACACTGAGATGTATTGCAATCAGAAAAAAAAGGATAAAGCTATACCAAGCCTATTCAACAAAAAGTACGAACAGAAGAAAAAGAAGAACGATCGTAAGGAGCATCAAAATTTTCGGAAGAATCCGAATCAAAAGAGACCTTCTCAACAGAAAGTAAATGTGACAAACGAAGTACCAGAAAACACAAGCGACGACGAGAGCATTTGCGACGAGAGTGCATCTCAACAATAGATAAGGGACATTTATTCACGACAAAATTCGACTTCGAACAAACGACATTAAAAAATTTAACAACACTAATTGACAAAGAAGCATCTATTAACATTGTTGAAGAACACCTTGTGAAAGCGAAAAATATCATCAAAAAACCAATTACCTTTAAAACTGGCAAAAAGACGAACAAAACACTTGGATATACATTCATCAAATGTAAAGGCAATCTGAACGACAGACACGACAAATTTCATACAATTCCGTCGGACTATCCGATACGAGGAAATGCTTTAATAGGAATGCCGTTCATTTTCAATGACGACATGATGATTGACCTACCCCGAAACCGGATAAGAGTCAATAACAAATACCAAAAAATAGAATCGTTTGAATTCACAATCCCCGCGGGACATTTCATCACTATCCTCGTCGAAGTGAAAAAACAGAAGGGAACAGTACTAGTAGAAACGCCTCAAGGCGAGAGCATTCGTTACATAAAAGATGGAATCGTAAATATTCCATTGGCCAACGAAGGGAAAAAGAATTTAACTTTTCAGACAAAAAATATCCAACTTCTTGAAGTCAAGCCAAGACTGACCACGAACAAAATTAACCAGAGTAAAAAAAGAATCGAAGAACTAAAAGCTAAAACAAGATTAGATCACATGCAAAGCGCTAAAGAAAAAAGTGAAGTTTGGAAAATTATACAGAATTACTCTGATCTGTTTCAACTCGACGACGATAAACCACCGAGTACTCAACTCGCTGAACACGTCATCGTCATCGACGAACCGACAAAACCAATTAATATAAAGTCTTACAGACCACCTAAAGTCCACCAAGATGAGGTTGACAAACAAGTGCAGGAATTACTCAAAAAAAAAAACAATTCAACACTCACAATCACCATTCAATGCGCCCATTTGGATTGTACCGAAGAAAAAAGATGCATCAGGGAAAACGAAATGGAGAATGGTTATCGATTTCAGAAAATTGAACGAAAAAACGGTTCAAGATTTGTACCCCTTGCCAGTCATCGAGGACATTCTGGATGACTTGGAGAAAGCATCAGTTTTCTCTGCATTAGATTTGAGTGCGGGATTCCACCAAATACCAATGTAAGAAAAATCGAGAAAATACACTGAAAGAAATTTTATTGCAACATTTGCTTTTTCGCATACCCAAAAGTACAATAAAATATAGCATTTTAGGGACAAACGGGGTATAATCATGAACATTCCTAGAATAATAGGACATTGTACTATTTCTATATATATTAATATTATCTTGACAAGGAAGAATTACTATATGACTTTTCCAAGCATTGCTATTCGGCTCTTGGAAAATTGAAATTGTAAATAATGATAGTTATTCTTTAGAAGTTTTGCTATGATAATTTCGGAACTTACTATTTAAAATAATATAAGTTACAATCAATGTATGAAACTTTACTATTCTCAATAAGAATGACATTGAATTGAGAAATACTTGTGGCTTCTGTAACTCGGACTTGAGAGAAATTGTAAAACACTATTGCAAAAGTTTCCGAATGTTCTCGAGCCGACTCGAATTCGGCCGAGGAACAGCGACCGGCCGGTGGCCGCCATTACACTCGATCCCGACTCATGTCAGTGTTTTCCTGTTTGTTAAAAAATAAATTTAAAAAATTTAAAAAAACTCCCGGCTGGAGTAAAAATCGAAAACAAAAAAAATTAGAACGAAAAAAAAGTAATCTGATAGAAAGCATGGATAAAATTCATGAATCTAAAAAGAATACAACAAATTAATAAATTTAAAATGGAAAAAACAAATTAGTGAAATTAAAAGAATGAAATAAATAAATAAATTCAAAAAGGATGAAATAATTCAAGAAGTCATCTTAGCTTATTCGTAGTTTGAATTATGATCGTTCGTTTGTATGAGTTCAATTTTTTGAATCGTGGTAATTTTCTCACTGCCCTCAATTCAGTCGGGAGACGTTTTCTTTCGTATCGTCGAACATCTAAATCCAGATCGTCTTCATGTTCAATTATCTAATGGCGTCTTCTTTGCACTGTCAAACATCTATATCCTATATCATATTTATGGTTAATGAATGACGTCTCCCGACTGAATTGAGGGCAGTGAGAAAATTACCACGATTCAAAAAATTGAACTCATACAAACGAACGATCATAATTCAAACTACGAATAAGCTAAGATGACTTCTTGAATTATTTCATCCTTTATTAATTTATTTATTTATTTCATTCTTTTAATTTCACTAATTTGTTTTTTCCATTTTAAATTTATTAATTTGTTGTATTCTTTTTAGATTCATGAATTTTATCCATGCTTTCTATCAGATTACTTTTTTTTCGTTCTAATTTTTTTTGTTTTCGATTTTTACTCCAGCCGGGAGTTTTTTTAAATTTTTTAAATTTATTTTATTTCATACTTTTTAAAGATAATTTGATATAATTTTCTCCACGTCCGCCAATGATTGAAATCATTTGGCTCGAACAAGACGTCCACGTCACAAAACAATTTTTCCTACTAGTGTCATAATGTACTATTGTTTATCGATTCAATATCGTAAAACGTGACCACTGTATAGAAATTTGATGAGACAAGACTTTGAAAGTATCGACGAGCTGCGGCACATGCTGGTTGTCCTTGGGCGCAGTTGAGTACAGTCTCAGCGAAATGTCAGCGCATCATGTGATTGTTCAGCGCGGCTCCATGTAGCCATGACAAATTGTCAGCCCATCGTGGAGTCTTGAGGGCGGCTTAAGGAGTTTCGGTACAGTAAACGAAAATGCTTCCAATGTTTTCAAATTTTTTTCATGTGTTCATTGATAATGTCAATGATGACCTGTAAAATTTTAGCTCGATTCACAACATAGTTTCTGAGAAATACATTTTTTTAATTAAGCGCATAGGATTAGATGGCACACACCGTATTTTATATTGTCATTATTAGAAAAATGCTTACAGATCAAAAACAAAAACACAGACTGAAAGGTACCACTAATCCGATTATTGTGTCAAAATTTCAAGAAGTTTGTCTGCATAGTTTGTCGTATATTCGTAAAAACAAATTCAAAAACTATTCGTCTTCCACGGATTGACGGCCATCGAAGGAAACGACGGCAACGTTGCATGGTGCGAAGAATGGCGCGAAATTTAAAATAGCATAAGTGGAGTAGGGGAACAAGGTTACGTGTATGTAATAAAATTGAGCAGTATTTGACAACAAACTCTTAAGTGATATATTTCAAACATCAACATTTGCATTTCAAAAACAAGTCAATAAACATTAAAAGATACTATTCAACGCAATTAAATAATATTCAACATACATATATATATGACCAGCATCAGATTCTGAGTTTTCAGGTTTTCACTTTTTGAAACCTCATGCATTATCAGTACTTATATTATGACTTAAATGTTTTAATATTACATCAATGATTTTTTTGGTTTTTATCACAGTAGCTTTCTCGTTGACTCTTTGCTGCAATAATTCAATCGTTTTTTTTGGGCCCTCCTCAATAAACGTTTTGGCCAGAAAACTATAAGTAATACACGCACTTGCCATTCGTTTTCTAATAGCAAGGGAGACGACGTTTTGTAATGGATTCAAAGTTTCAATCATAGTTTGACCCTTTTCTTGAGACAGTTGAGCTGCCAATATTGCATCGAATGTTTTTTGGCTGCTTCTTATTTCGTCAAAAGTAAAGTGATGTTGAGTTAGCATTTCCAACAAGTAGACGTCATAATCAGCGTCGTGTGCATTACTTGTGGATAAGGCTAATGTTTCTGAAGCAAGTGCTGTTAGTGTGCATCGCCCTTTTCCTTTCCGTTCTGGAAACTTCTTTCTGAATAGTGGTAATGTGTCCACAAAACCAACTATTACTTTACCAAATTGTTCAACAAGGGATTTGTCTCGAATAGCTTTTATCAACCTGGGCGCGTCAAAAGCACAATTATGAGCAACTAAAACACATGGTTTCTTGCAATCGCTCAAGAATATTATTAAACGTTGAAGAACTGACTCAAGTTGAGATGAGGGCACTAAATTACCGCGACAGTAAAGTTGGCCTCCCATATTACTTAAGCCATTGACTTCGGTTACCTGTGGCCTTATGATCTTTCGAGGAGTGATATATTCATTGAATTTTCGATTTCCATGTTTCATGGCTATTTGGAGCAAATCGCATGTTATTTGGAAGCCACCTGTCTCCAAATCGAAGAATACAATAGCAACAGAGTAGCATAATAAGTTTGCGGTTTCCCATTTTGATATTTCCGCTTGAGGAGGAACTACATTTTCTTTATCAGATGTTCCCAGAAGTTCAACATGGCTTTCGTATAAATTACTTTCTGTTTCCTCTCGTCGATTTCGAAGTTGAGAACGAATTTTCCTTAGTTTAAGACGATTTTTTTTGAATTCGGGTTTCGCAGCCACTGAACGTCTCTTTTCCGTCAGATTGTTATTTTTTTCAACAAACTGTATGAGTCCTTGGCCTGGATTTATCTTTAGATATTCTAGTGTCTGGGAGGTATAGCTGTCGCCTTCATTTTTTTGTGCCACCGCACACCCATATCTGAAGTCAGATGATTCACTTAGGCTGAAGCACGACGATTTCGGGCATTTCCTGGCCATGGTGTTGTTCAAGCTTTCGTTAGCTTGGGTTGACGCTCCAATGGCGTATTGATCAGAGTTAGCTGCTAACTTGCTAAATTGTGCCTTCAACTCGTCGAATAGAGTTTTATTCGTGGTAATTTTCTCACTGCCCTCAATTCAGTCGGGAGACGTTTTCTTTCGTATCGTCGAACATCTAAATCCAGATCGTCTTCATGTTCAATTATCTAATGGCGTCTTCTTTGCACTGTCAAACATCTATATCCTATATCATATTTATGGTTAATGAATGACGTCTCCCGACTGAATTGAGGGCAGTGAGAAAATTACCACGATTCAAAAAATTGAACTCATACAAACGAACGATCATAATTCAAACTACGAATAAGCTAAGATGACTTCTTGAATTATTTCATCCTTTATTAATTTATTTATTTATTTCATTCTTTTAATTTCACTAATTTGTTTTTTCCATTTTAAATTTATTAATTTGTTGTATTCTTTTTAGATTCATGAATTTTATCCATGCTTTCTATCAGATTACTTTTTTTTCGTTCTAATTTTTTTTGTTTTCGATTTTTACTCCAGCCGGGAGTTTTTTTAAATTTTTTAAATTTATTTTATTTCATACTTTTTAAAGATAATTTGATATAATTTTCTCCACGTCCGCCAATGATTGGAATCATTTGGCTCGAACAAGACGTCCACGTCACAAAACAATTTTTCCTACTAGTGTCATAATGTACTATTGTTTATCGATTCAATATCGTAAAACGTGACCACTGTATAGAAATTTGATGAGACAAGACTTTGAAAGTATCGACGAGCTGCGGCACATGCTGGTTGTCCTTGGGCGCAGTTGAGTACAGTCTCAGCGAAATGTCAGCGCATCATGTGATTGTTCAGCGCGGCTCCATGTAGCCATGACAAATTGTCAGCCCATCGTGGAGTCTTGAGGGCGGCTTAAGGAGTTTCGGTACAGTAAACGAAAATGCTTCCAATGTTTTCAAATTTTTTTCATGTGTTCATTGATAATGTCAATGATGACCTGTAAAATTTTAGCTCGATTCACAACATAGTTTCTGAGAAATACATTTTTTTAATTAAGCGCATAGGATTAGATGGCACACACCGTATTTTATATTGTCATTATTAGAAAAATGCTTACAGATCAAAAACAAAAACACAGACTGAAAGGTACCACTAATCCGATTATTGTGTCAAAATTTCAAGAAGTTTGTCTGCATAGTTTGTCGTATATTCGTAAAAACAAATTCAAAAACTATTCGTCTTCCACGGATTGACGGCCATCGAAGGAAACGACGGCAACGTTGCATGGTGCGAAGAATGGCGCGAAATTTAAAATAGCATAAGTGGAGTAGGGGAACAAGGTTACGTGTATGTAATAAAATTGAGCAGTATTTGACAACAAACTCTTAAGTGATATATTTCAAACATCAACATTTGCATTTCAAAAACAAGTCAATAAACATTAAAAGATACTATTCAACGCAATTAAATAATATTCAACATACATATATATATGACCAGCATCAGATTCTGAGTTTTCAGGTTTTCACTTTTTGAAACCTCATGCATTATCAGTACTTATATTATGACTTAAATGTTTTAATATTACATCAATGATTTTTTTGGTTTTTATCACAGTAGCTTTCTCGTTGACTCTTTGCTGCAATAATTCAATCGTTTTTTTTGGGCCCTCCTCAATAAACGTTTTGGCCAGAAAACTATAAGTAATACACGCACTTGCCATTCGTTTTCTAATAGCAAGGGAGACGACGTTTTGTAATGGATTCAAAGTTTCAATCATAGTTTGACCCTTTTCTTGAGACAGTTGAGCTGCCAATATTGCATCGAATGTTTTTTGGCTGCTTCTTATTTCGTCAAAAGTAAAGTGATGTTGAGTTAGCATTTCCAACAAGTAGACGTCATAATCAGCGTCGTGTGCATTACTTGTGGATAAGGCTAATGTTTCTGAAGCAAGTGCTGTTAGTGTGCATCGCCCTTTTCCTTTCCGTTCTGGAAACTTCTTTCTGAATAGTGGTAATGTGTCCACAAAACCAACTATTACTTTACCAAATTGTTCAACAAGGGATTTGTCTCGAATAGCTTTTATCAACCTGGGCGCGTCAAAAGCACAATTATGAGCAACTAAAACACATGGTTTCTTGCAATCGCTCAAGAATATTATTAAACGTTGAAGAACTGACTCAAGTTGAGATGAGGGCACTAAATTACCGCGACAGTAAAGTTGGCCTCCCATATTACTTAAGCCATTGACTTCGGTTACCTGTGGCCTTATGATCTTTCGAGGAGTGATATATTCATTGAATTTTCGATTTCCATGTTTCATGGCTATTTGGAGCAAATCGCATGTTATTTGGAAGCCACCTGTCTCCAAATCGAAGAATACAATAGCAACAGAGTAGCATAATAAGTTTGCGGTTTCCCATTTTGATATTTCCGCTTGAGGAGGAACTACATTTTCTTTATCAGATGTTCCCAGAAGTTCAACATGGCTTTCGTATAAATTACTTTCTGTTTCCTCTCGTCGATTTCGAAGTTGAGAACGAATTTTCCTTAGTTTAAGACGATTTTTTTGAATTCGGGTTTCGCAGCCACTGAACGTCTCTTTTCCGTCAGATTGTTATTTTTTTCAACAAACTGTATGAGTCCTTGGCCTGGATTTATCTTTAGATATTCTAGTGTCTGGGAGGTATAGCTGTCGCCTTCATTTTTTTGTGCCACCGCACACCCATATCTGAAGTCAGATGATTCACTTAGGCTGAAGCACGACGATTTCGGGCATTTCCTGGCCATGGTGTTGTTCAAGCTTTCGTTAGCTTGGGTTGACGCTCCAATGGCGTATTGATCAGAGTTAGCTGCTAACTTGCTAAATTGTGCCTTCAACTCGTCGAATAGAGTTTTATTCTTCAAACCTCCCGGTACGGTTTTGTGGTCATAAGTCTCCGGATTTTCAATAAATCCACACCATATACCACAGTTTCTATGGTCATTGAAGGCGTGAAATGGAATGTTTTTTACGGCTGCTGCTAAAGCAGAGCTTTTTCCTTTATTTTGAGCGACTGCATATGTAAAATTCTTGTGAAGATAATTTATGGCGTGGACTGTTAGCTCGTGATCTGGGTCTTGATTCGAATTTTTAGAGATCCTCCATAACATATTTTTCACTCCTTTTGAAGTGTGGTTTTTGTCGGAGACTTTAAGTACAGGCTGATTTGCAGCTTTGCGAACAGCGGATATGCTTGAGCAATCGTTGTCTCCGGCAAACACACCAAGTTCAAGTTTATTTTCGGTCAACGAGGAGCTTTCTGTAGAAACACGTGCAGCGGCATGAGATTCCATAGCTTTTGCACTGCCATAAAAATTCAAACGACAATCGTGATCGTCTTTAGGATGGCCCAGATCACACATGCGACATTTTCGATTCTGTGTCACGTAATCAATAACGAGTCCACTTTGAGAACCTATCAATGCAGCATATCCATTTAAACTGTCGTACGTGTATCCTGTGCCACGACCGCTGTAGCCCATATCGTAAGAAGCCATAATCCGGACAGTATCGTTGTCGGTTACTTCTCCTCCTTTCGTTTTTGTTGGAATGAAAAACTGCTCGGGTGCATCAGGGCTGTTAAATTAAATATTGGAAAAACTAATAATTAGACATGCTTTATTCTACAAACATTAAAGGGTACAATAAAATTCAATGTATTTCAATCAGATCTTTTTTATTTTCATCTCCAACCTAAAATTAGTTGACAAAATTCGATGAATTCTTAATATAAAAATATGTTGTAGTAAATTTAAAAAAAAAATGGGATTAAACTGCAGGGTTCTCGATTATTCCATTATCTATTTACATTCAAAATTCATTTGAAGTTCAACATGTAGCAACAGTCATGTTGATGAAATCGTTTCAGTTTTGATTAAAAACCATTATTATATTACAATTCATGTAGAGTTCAGTGTTAAAAAACTTCTAATAAAAATGTAGACCACAAAATCTGAATATTTTTACTACCAGATTACCAAACCTTAGTAAATTTAAGACTTCCACATTTTCAGTCACAAGTCAAATTTTAGTTATAATATTGAATTGAAATTCAGTATGAATTTGAGAATGAAAAACTTTTTTTTTTAAAGGGATTTTGATGGAAGTTTTTTAACAGTGTTATATCGCTGTACTTTTTTTTGCGTCTCCGGAGGAAGTGCATTTCACTTGCACTGCCTGAAATAAATTCAACAATATACAAAATACACGGATTGATTGAGGATGATCCCAGCCTGAAACGTTACTTACAATAATTCCGACAAAGTGTCGGAGTTCGTAACAGTAAGCTCTCTTTCTAGTGCGGCAGCCTTCATGCAACTGTCTTTTGCCACTTTTTCGACAATACGGCCTACTTCCCTCTCACGTCTTTTAAAAGTCTTCGATGTCGGGGCATGCACACCACATATCTTCAACATTTTTTCGACCTGCGTATGGCCTAATCCTGCATGTAGAGCGCCTAAAAATAAAAAACCGAATATATAATAATTATTTAGTGAATTAAAAATAATGTTCAGTCTTAAATCGTTATCAATAAATCTTACCAAGGGCCATTCTTGAATTTATGTCAGGAATATTCGCATTTCCTTCAGCATTCACATGAGTGGTAGAAGTTGGAACAATATTCAACAATAGGCATTCCGGGCATCGTATTTTAAATTCAGAAAACAGCCCTTTCCTTGTCTCTTTTTTAGTTTTGTCGGGATCCAAAACACTATTGCAGGATTTGCAGCGCATATTCTTTTTCCACAGTTCATAGTCAATGAGCCGATAGCCCGCGAAAGTCTCGTCGGTTTCTTTTCCAACAAGAGAGGTTATTTCTTCGCCTCCGTCAGTAATTACTTTTTTTCTGTTTTGTCCAGCCTCCGTCTGCTTTATACGCTTGTTATACACAGCTTCCGTCACCCATTTGCCTTTCCACCGTTTTCTGATATTATGCATCGATAATCACAACAATTCAAAACTAACAAAAATTAAGAATTCAAAACTACCGACAACGATCACGCAATTACAATTTTTGAGGTTATGTTACCCACACAGCTAATCGAGAGGCGCTCTGGACAGCGCAGGCGGACCACTACACGCAACATGAAACACGACAATCTTGAACCGCGGTTGCCACGTTTACTCGACACTTTATATAATTTTTATAAATAACATACAGAATTCCCATTACATATAAAGTATACTATTATATTCATAATTGCAAAAACTATAGATCTATTCATAATTACGCACATATTATTCGTGATAAATACCATTTTAAATGATGGAAAATGAGTGTGTAGAAGTTGGCGCCCTGCTAGAATACAATAGATTCCCCTCTCTGATCCCCCCAAAGATAAGCTGTACCGAAACTCCTTAATACAGCCTTGACCAAATCGCAGTGCATTATGGAGATTATAAGCGCGGCTCTATGTAGCCTAGACCAAATGTCTGCGCATTGCACAGTTTTCGAGCGCGGCTCGACGTAGCCTTGACCAGATGTCAGTGCATTCCGCCCGTCCTTCCCAGTCATTATAGGTTTTGAATATGTCTTGAGCAGGTGAACATTGAATGAATGCAGCTTCGAAATGGACCTGACTCATATAGGAAAAATAATGAAAACAAATATACATATTGTGCATTCTGACAAATCGCTGTGTCTAAAGTTTTGTCGGTTGGAAGATAAAGTAAAAAAAATTGAATCCGACAACAATTTTTTTCTTTCGAATTGCCAATTCCACCGAGGTAAACAATATCACTGGGCATAACCACATCGTCCAGCTGAACATCAATATTCACGTTTTTCACAATCCTGATAACATTATCATACGTTGAATAAAAAAGAATGAACTCATTAAACAATATCGTTCGTACGTGAAATCAGTTGATGGCCATAAATAAAACAATATCACCGGGCATAACCACGTCATCCGACCTAACCTCCACATTCACATACATCTCAATTTCACGCCCGAATACAAGTATCCAGAATTATTAATTCGACGTGCTTGTTAAAATCGTCAGTAGATCAATCCTGCTAACTAGCTAATTATTGAACGTTAAATGGAAAATGCACTCTTTAAAAAAATATCGTTTATACGTGAAATCAATTGATAAAAAATGTTCACTCTGAATCACTCGAGAAAAAAAAAAAATTTCCGTTGAAAGTTCTGTTTCGAGGTTAAAACGATCGACCAATCGCGCTGTCTCTCTCGCACTCAGCGGGGTAGGTCTCGAAATCCCGAATCTCATTCGGCCGAAAACCATCTTCACGCGGTACAACGCGTGAAGCGAGCTACGCCACTATATCTATATATACGTTTTCGGCAGAATGAGATTCTGGATTTCGAGACCTACCCACTCAGCGATATCGTCCAGAGCCTCGATGCAAAATACACGGATACGTTCCACTGCACTTACACACGCGCTGTCACAGCTGACGATGCCGTGAAGTCTGCAATGCATGCAGTCGAACCGATCAAAATTGCGATTTGAAGAAAACGTTCGAAAGCGTTCAAATTTCTACATTTAATATCTCCGCGAGTTGAGATCTGATCATAAATATTATGGAAGCAAAACCCTCTCTGTGACTTCCGACACCGATGTACATCAATTTGTAAGAAGAAAATCAGCCGTTTGGCCAAAAACGCGTTACCGACAAAACGCCAATTCACGTTGCTCACGACGAAACACATAACTCCCGTTTTCAGCCGGGAGTTAAAAAGGGTCTTATCGAGTTTTGTTTGGGAATTGCTTCTCAAATCAGATTTACGGAACTCTTGTGTTTCGTATAAGTTGTGTAAGTTGTTCGTATAAGTGTACAAGTTGAGTGACGGAAAGAATTTATCAGAAAAGACTGGATGTGATTTGGTGGTAATTTTGATAAACTTGTTTCTTTGAAAATAAAATAAAATATCAAATCACATGGAAAATCATTTACGTTGTTCATTTTTATTTTCGAAGTAAAAGATTATTGATATGCATAATAAATGAGAT
>CAXAQZ010000495.1:47104-71741 GCA_963971145.1 Sussaba pulchella | reverse complement strand
CCACGCTCTGCTGCGTAATTTACAACTTTCAATTGCTGAAATTATTCTTCATTTTCTTCATAACTGTCATCCGAAGTCCACAATTCAATATCAACATCAAGAAAATCATATGGTAGGTCCTACCTAAATAATAAAATTACATATGGTGAAATAGAATTTTTTTTCTGTTGATATATTTGATGATATTTTTCAAATAAAACACTTTCTTTTTCTGAAATAGATCACGAATTGTCTCAAAATTCATACATTAAATGGATAAATAAAAAATATTTATTGAAAAACTATTAAAATCAGTAAGCATTGGGATTCTAATGCGAATATCTTCTGAATGGTTAGAGTAATCGATTAATCACAAGTGACCTTTTTTGTAGAGCGTTCAATTTCCTACAGAAATAATTGATACCCATTTAACAATAATTATGTTTCAGTGAATTACAAAATTCAAAACAAAAAGTTATTTTTTTCATAAATTCTTCAATCTTTGACCTTGAATATCTTTTAAATGGTTCGATTAATGAAAAAAGTATAACATACCATTTTTGTAGAGCGTTCAATTTCCTATAAATATTTATAATGAAACTAGTTCAAAAATCTATTGGTGATAAGATATGACCATTTTTATATGAGACTAAATTGAAAATGGAAAACGACGATGAGCCAGTTCTTCCCATTCATATTAAGAGCTTATACTTGGTGAGTACTTTGTAGAGGTACCTATGAACTAGTTTTCGTGAGTGACATTCAAAAAAAAAAAAAATTTTTTTTTGACCCACCCTAGTGCCCATAGATATTTGAGCCCATAGTTAGCGGTTCCTATGGTTAGAAGTACCCATGGTTAGTAGTGGACATGGCTCGTAATACCTGTAGCTAATCAAATTTATTTTGCGTGTGACCCTTTACGGGCCGCATAAGTAACTTCCCGATTCGCGAGTTGAAATTTATTATTATCATTATTAACCGTTTGAGTCCCAAGCAGCGCGATCGCGCTGTTCAGATTTTATGTCGAGAAAACCCAGCATCGTTTACGGGTAAGCGCGATCGCGCTGTTCGGGATTCTTCGACAGTGTTTTTTCAATATCCCCTGGGACTCAAACGGTTAATAAAGTATATTCTCATTAAGTAAAGAATTAGAGTTTTCGTCTACTCATGGTCCAACATGGATGTATCTGTAAGACACCAAACATAAAAAATACAAGTGCTCGACCACCCGGCATATGCCCCGGGGGCATAATATGCCCCGAAGGATTGAGTCCCTTATAATCGGGAAGTTAAAAGAAATCCAAAAAAAAGATCCAAAACAAAAAACAATTTTAAAAAGTTTTAAAAGAATTTTTCGAAAACTTTTTCTTCGGATAACGTTATTAGATTACGAGAAAACGTTTACGAAATAATTAAAAAATTATATTTTTTGGAAAAAACTATAAAAACTACTTGACCGAACTTGACTAAAATCTAATTAGCTCTGAGTTTCATCAAGACACATCGATTGCATCGTCGATCATTTCAACCACGTCATGAGTTTTGGAGGAATCATCAGCCAAAACTTAATCACATACGTACGTACGTGAAAAAAAAAAAAAAAAAAAAAAATGATTTTAAAAAAGTAAAAAAAAGTTTTTTCAAAAATTTTTCTTCGGATCGCGTTATTAGTTTTAGAGAAAATATTTACGAAAAAATTTTGGAATTATGTTTTTTGTAAAAAACTAAAAAACCATTCGACCGAACTGGACCAAAATCTAATCAGCTCTAAGTCTCAGCAAGACACATCGATTGCATCATCGATCATTCCGATCGCGTCAGTAGTTTTGGAGAAAACGTTAACGAAAAAGTTATCACATACATACGTACGTACATACGCACACACACACACACACACACACACACACACACACACACAAACATTTTTCTCAAAATAGGCTAAAGATACTCCAATGACCTCAAAACGTGAAGATCTGACAAAAAAACGATTTTCGATTTTAGGGGTCATTACAATAACTTCCCTATAATCGGGAAGTTAAAAATAATTATTGAATTAGTTTGAAAATCCCAAGTTATTAAAATGAAAAAAAAACGAGCTTACAGGCACGTCTTTGCATTGAATCACAGTGCTGGGGTTTTGCACAGTTTTTTTCAAATTTATTTTGAACCTATGTGGGGGGTGCACTTGTCGAAATTCAACAACTCCCCAAATAAGGTCTACCTTAACGAATAGTCTATAATAACTATCAAAGTTCCAATCGATATAAAAATGTGATCTTTGAAAAAAGTCCATAAACATCCAGCTAAAAGTGCTTGCAAAAATCGAGTTTTCAGTTTTTCAAATTTTCAAAAACTACCCTTATCTCATTAAGGGTAGTTCTTATAAAATTGAAAATGTAATATTCGAAAAGACCATGAAACGTCTATAAATTGCCATTCAAATAGCCTTTTGACGTAGAGAATAAAAAGTTGGCGCTGGCTTGACGTCAAGCTGGCATCTCCTTTTTTAAAATTCGATTTTTTCAATAATGGTATGGATCTAAAAATTAATTTTGGCCTGGTTAAAGAGACCATAAAAAGTCTATAATTTTCAGATGTCAAAAAAATTTGTTCGACTTGGTGGGTCGCCAGCTTTACACACCTTCCTTCGTGTAGTTCTAGAAAGTTGAAATTTGTTTCGCAGGCCGGATTTAGTGTACGAATAACGAGGAAATGAAAAATCTCATTTCCCCTCCTCCAAGTCCCCACAGTCACGATATCGTCTCAAACTAATTGCAAGATGTAGATACCTGGATTCATTCGAGAATGGAAATGTTAGAGTTTATAGACATTTATTCCGTGTTCAATCGAGAAGATTTTCCCATTGGAAAAAGTTTGGAACTTACATTTTTGAAAAAGTTATGAAGATTTTTCTGTTATGTTTAATGAATGACGTCTCCCGACTGAATTGAGGGCAGTGAGAAAATTACCACGATTCAAAAAATAGAACTCATACAAACGAACGATCATAATTCAAACTATGAATAAACTAAGATGACTTCTTGAATTATTTCATCCGTTTTTGTTGTATACTTTTTAGATTCATGAATTTTATTCATGCTTTCTATCAGATTACGTTTTTTGTGTTCGATTTTTACTCCAGCCGGGAGTTTTTTCAAATTTTTTAAATTTATTTTATGTAACTCATGCATGAAAAGTGTCAGTATTCGTGCCTGCCGAGAGTGCGTAAAATGGCGCTATGTAGCCATGAGTTTAATAAATTCCCAGCGAATGCGCTGATTGGCTGCTTTGCGTGCGATTTACTTTTGCGTGCGATTTCTGGAATTTATTTAACGTTGCTACGGCGACGGTGAAAGTGTCAACACAGCTGTGGTGTCAGCCGAGCGTTTCGGATGTGTCGAGAAGAAAACTTGGTTAACCACGAAAACGTCAGGTTGTTTTCATTATTTTATTCATTAAAAATAGTTTTGTTGTGGGTCGGGGGGCTCCGCCCCCCCGAACCCCCCCCCGGCCAGGGGCTTCGCCCCTGGACCCGACCAGGGGCTTCGCCCCTGGACCCCATCGGAGGCTTCGCCCATGGAACCCGAATGGTCATAACAGCACTTTTCATGCATTCTTTACAAAAAATAGTATGCGATACTCGTCCCGTATAGCGAACTATGTACGCACGCTGTGAACTGAGCCGCACTCCCCGCACTCGTACCACAGGGAGCACTCGCCTTCGGCTCGTGCTCCTGTGGTTCTCGTGCGGCTCGTGCGGCAGTTCACAGCGTGCGTACAAAGTTCGCTTTACGGCACTCGTATCGCAATGTACTATTATTTTATACTTTTGAAAGATAATTCGATATAATTTTCTCCACGTCCGCCAATGATTGGAATCATTTAGCTCAAACAAGACGTCCACGTCACAAAACAATTTTTCCTACTAGTGTCATAATGTACTATTGTTTATCGATTCAATATCGTAAAACGTGACCACTGTATGGAAATTTGATGTGACAAGACTTTAAAAGTATCGACTAGCTGCGGCACATGCTGGTTGTCCTTGGGCGCAGTTGAGTACAGTCTCAGCAAAATGTCAGCGCATCATGTGATTGTTCAGCGCGGCTCCATGTAGCCATGACAAATTGTCAGCCCATCGTGGAGTCTTGAGGGCGGCTTAATAGAGCCTTGACCAAATCTCAGTGCATTATGGAGATTTTAAGCGTGGCTCTATGTAGCCTAGACCAAATTTCTGTTCATTGTACAGTTTTTTAAGCGCGGCTCGACATAGCCTTGAACAGATGTCAGCGCATTCCGCTCGTCCTTTCCAGTCATTACAAGTTTTGAATATGTCTTAAGCGAGAAAACATTGAATGAATGCAGCTTCGACGAGTGAACGTTGAATGAATGCTGCTTCAAAAAGGACCTGACTCATATAGGAAAAACAATGAAAACAAATATACATATCGTGCATTCTGACAATTCGCTTTGTCTAAAAGTTTTGTCGGTTGGAGGATAAAGTAAAAAATTGAGTCCGACAACAATTTTTTTCTTTCAAATTGCCAATTCCACCGAGGTAGACAATATCACTGGGCAATAACCACATCGTCTAGCTAAACATCCATATTCACGTTTTTCACAATCCTGACAACATTATCATACGTTGAATAAAAAAGAATGAACTCATTAAACAATTTCGTTCGTACGTGAAATCAGTTGATAATCATAAATAAACCAAAATCACCGGGCGTAACCACGTCATCCGACCTAACCTCCCCATTCACAAATATCTTAATTTCGCGCCCAAATACAAGTATCCAGAATTATTTATCCGACGTGATTGATGAAATCAGCGGTAGATCAATCCTGCTAACATTATTGAACGTTAAATAAAAAATGCACTCATGAAAAAAATATCGTTCGTACGTGAAATCAATCAATAAAAAAAAGTTATTGGAAACACCGCTTAGATCCGTTAGATCCGCCTCTGTTTGGAAACACCGCTTAGATCCGTTAGATCCGCCCCTGTCGTCGAAGCGGACGACTCGACATCGGAATGAAGTTAGGCTATGAAGAACGATGCGAGTATTGCCTAGCCAATCAGCGGGCTCGCTGGAGCTCTACTGTGGCCAGCATCGATATGGAAATTTCAAAAAAACGCGTTTTTTCAACATCTATTATCTTTACGAATTCACATCCGATCATAAATATTATGATTCATAAAACATCTGTGTGGTCAACGGAACCGATTCGCAAATATTCGTTTGTAGAAGATTAGTCGTTTGAGCAAACATTCGTGAATTAGGAATCGCTGTTTCGCGGGAACACGACGAAACACATAACTCCCGTTTTCAGCCGGGAGTTAAAAACGTTGAAAAATACTTACAGTATCATTGCTACGTTCCAGTCGATAAAAACAAAATTTTGTGCAAAGTTTTTTCGGATTTTGAAGAGTTTGTCATTAGCACATTAGTAAAAACAAGGATCAACAAAAAAACGGAAATAATATTTTTGTATGCATTGATAAATAAAGATATACATTTGTTTCCATCAAATTGTTGTTTGTAATGCAAACCTTACTTATATATGCACTAGGCCGGCTTGAAAAAAAACTTTTTTTTTTATCCAATCAAAATACATTCACGCCAAAGTATCTTCCATCAAGAGAATCGTGTCCAAATATGAGCCCGATCAGACCATTTTTGGGGGTCGTGCAAGATTTTTCTAGTTTTCCCATTTGATTAACATGGGAAGAACGAAAAGTTTCCATTAAAAAAATCGTAGCTCTGCTAATTTTATAGGTACATTGATCCGGTTAGTTCCATTTCAAAGCTCTTGAAAAACCGCTTGAGATGGCGTGCGGACCTTCGAGATCCCATTGCAACGTCCATCAATAATTTTGTTATTTCGTACGACATTATCGACGGAAGTTGCAATCGGATTTTAAAGGTCCGCACGTCATTTCAAGCGGGTTTTCAAGAGCTTTTAAATGGAATTAACCGGATTAATGTACCTATAAAATTGGCGGAGCTACGATTTTTTTAATGGAAACTTTTCGTTCTTCCCATGTTAATCAAATAGGAAAACTAGAAAAATCTTGCGCGACCCCTAAAAATGGTCCGATCGGGCTCATCTTCGGACACGACTTTCTTGATGGAAGATACTTTGGCGTGAATGTATTTTGGTTTAAAGAAAAAAAGTTTTTTCTTCAAGCCGGCCTAATATGCACGCACAATGCGCGTCGCGTGCTGTGAATGCCTCGCCACCTGACGCGTGACTCAACAGAAAAATCCTCATAACTTTTTCAAAAATGTAAGTTCCAAGCTTTTTCCAATGGGAAAATCTTTTCGATTGAACACGGAATAAATGTCTTTGAGAAAAAATATAACAATCGATGGAGGAGTCGTTGAATTTTCTATTTGTTTAAAAAAATTGTTTATATTTTAGGTAAATTTTTGCATCACGTTTTCAAAAAAAATGTCATTGAATAGAACAGTTTGTTAGAAATATACCCTGAAAACATTATTTAATTTTATCAAATAGATCAAGAGAAAATAATTTTCTTCTAAATCAATACATAAAAATTCAGATGTTAATAACTTTTAGAAAAATGGAAATTTCGAAAAAACGGAAAATACGTATTCTTGCATCTCTGAAAAGTATCAGAATATGTCCATTACTTTCATATCCCCGAGTGACGGATTTTCCAGGGGGCCACTTGTTTTATTTTTGCTCAATACAGAGTGAAAAACCACTCGTTATTTCAATCGGAAATAAATACTGAATGAAAAACCACTTGTATTTTAATCGGAAATAGATACTGAATGGAAAAGAATTTAGTATTTAAATGGGAGCTAAATACAAAATTCTTTTTCATTCGATATTTATTTCGGGGTCAAATACAAGCTACATAACCACTCGGCCGGTGTCTTGTTTACAAATGGTTCGTCACTCGAGCCTTACCGGGGCGCCGAGTGAAGACCGAGAAGCATTTGTTATGATTTCGAAACGAATGCAAAACCATTCAAATGGTGAGTATTTCAAATACTTTTCCATTGGAATTCTTCCGAAAAAGAATTAATGCGAATTCTCAGTGAGTGTCTCCTACATTTTTTTATTTTCTTCAGGAAATTTAACATTTGTCGAAATAAATTGGTAGTAAATTGGCAAAAAAATTCGAAAAATAGAAAAAATGGTAATTATGCAGTTGTGCGGCTTTTCCGAATTTTAAAGTTTTTCAAAATTTTCTTTTTCGAGGATGCGTGTTCGGTCTTATAGATGAATAATCAGGCGGGGGAGATCAGAAAATGTTTTCCGAAATATTTTTTTTTTACGTTTATTAATTTTTTTTTTTTTTTTTTTTTTTCAATTTGCGCGGTTCTGAAGCTGTTTTCTCGTATCATATATACGTGTATATGTGTGTGTATGATTGGGCGTATGTGTAGACGAGCGTCGATGCGTGTGCGCATCTGCGGAAGGGCGCGCGCGTGTGTGATGATGCCGCGAAATTCAACCGTCTCTAACTCGCGAACGGCTCGAGCTATAGCGGTCGAATGATGTAAACATGTGATCTCCATATCATCTGCAATATTTGTTCTAATTAATACAGGTAGAATTGAAGTATGTTAACACAAGTATGAGGACACTTTTCGCTTCATCGATTTCGACGATACAGCCGGGACCACCGATCGGCGATGATTTCGAGATGTACCACGAAAGTATCGCTTCTCGTATAAAGCTCGACCAATCCACAATTGTATGAGCACTGAGGCCCATTTCGATTTCGAGAAATTCTTGTCTCGGAGGCTTCAATGTAACGAAATAGCTGATAAAAATACAGGCATCCTCGATCGAAAGCGCTGCATGTTTAAACCGGATCTAGGAATAAATGGCCGTAGGACAAAAAGGCCGGGACAAAATGGCCGGACCAAAAAGGCTGTGGAAAAAATGGCCGACGGAATAAATGGCCGTTGGACAAAATGGCCGCGGAAAAAATGGCCGGGGAAAAAATGGCCGGGGACAAAATGGCCGGAAAAAAGCCGCCGAAGAAATGGCCTGTTGGCTGTGGAGATAACCTCCACCTCAGCTTATTATTCCGATGCTTACCGTTTTCGTGGCACGGGAGCTGAGTTTGTCACTTTTTGCTTCCTTATAGAAGAAGTTTTGTTTTCATGACAAAATTTTTTTTTGAGATGTTCATGAAAACGTGTTCAGAATGTCCTAAAACATCTAAAAATCACATTCAGAAAAAATGTCCGGATATGTGTGTGTATAAGTGTGTGTGTGTGTGTGTGTGTGTGTGTGTGTGTGTGTGTGTGTGTGTGTGTGTGTGTGTGTGTGTGTGTGTGTGTGTGTGTGTGTGTGTGTGTGTGTGTGTGTGTGTGTGTGTGTGTGTGTGTGTGTGTGTGTGTGTGTGTGTGTGTGTGTGTGTGTGTGTGTGTGTGTGTGTGTGTGTGTGTGTGTGTGTGTGTGTGTGTGTGTGTGTGTGTGTGTGTGTGTGTGTGTGTGTGTGTGTGTGTGTGTGCGTGTGTGTGTGTGTGTGTGTGTGTGTGTGTGTGTGTGTGTGTGTGTGTGTGTGTGTGTGTATGTAGCATTGGTTTAATCATCATAACTTGAGAACGGCTTGAGACATCCAGCTGAAACTTACCACACATGTGAAGGGTTCCAGGCGCCTTGCTTCATTCGATTTTCCGAAAAATCCATGCAGTTATTCTGTTTTTACGTGATTTCTAAATTCTTCAAAAATCGAATTTTTCTCTCCATCTCGCACAATTTTCAAGATACCGAGCTCAATTTCAGTCAAATGTTGTACTCCTTCAGAAAGATGATTGGTACTGAATTTAAGCAAAAAATCCGCGTGCAATTTAGATATAAACTTTGTTTTATTTGGAAACGTAATCGTGAAGTTTTCCCGCTCCCGCCCCTCCCCCCGAATCATATTCACCCCCTTAGGGATTGATTTAAAAAAAATCCGTTTTCAGTGAGCACCTACAGTGTAATGCAAACCTCTATGCACAACTACGCCTCTATTTATTGCAGTTTCAGAGATACAGTAACAACAGTTACACACGCCCACACCCCATTACAGCCCCTCAGTCGTTGATTAAAAAAAATTCTTTCTTAGTGCATCTGTACACCCTCTAAGGGACATGTCCTCCATTCCACTTTTCTATTTTCAGTAGTTTAAACCGTGCGTTGTCTGTCAGTCGGTCAGTGACAAAACAGTTTTATATACGTAGATATTTGAGAAAAATACTGGGTTCACTCGTGATCATATTGATATGAACCTTAATGTGTGGTGAGATGGCTTATAATATTATTCGTATACATTTTTATGTCCACTGATATGGTTAGTCAATAATAAGAAAAATAATCCTGTGATAATTTCTCTTGTACCATACAAATGATGAACAATATATTGTAAATCATGACGTTTCAACTTTTTGTAGTTGTAAAAGTTATTTTCGTGAATCCTTAGTTTCATATACATTCTAGCAAGAGTGTCCGACTTGCCCATGCTATATGCAAAGTTAAAAGGCTCCATTGAGGGCAAAGCGGGTGATATAAATGGAGATATATGACACTCACTTGCAATAGAGAATATGGTCGACAAAAAATTTTGTTGATTAATAACGATAATACAAAATCACCATCCCGTAATACATCTATAATTTTCAATTAGATAGATTGGAATGGATGACGGTAAAGTAGAAAAAGTGGAACCTTGCACATTGCTCCGTCATAATGTTTTACATTTGCCAGAGTTTCCTCCATGAGGAACTGTGTCAATCAATTTTGGCTTCCTCATAGAGGAAGCTTTGGCAAATGTGAAAAACTATGAGGAAGCAATGTGCAAGGTTGAACTTTGAACCCTTGTTTTCATATAAATTTCGTTCGTAAATCGATCTAGTCCAAAATAAATATATGGTGAATTCCATGTCAAATCTAAAAAATTTAAAGTCGCATCAAATTTTAACGCCCCGATGGATTTTGCCTAAATTTAATACGGAACATCTTTCGATAATAGTGCGACCGACTTTGCAGAATTTTTACCCGGATAAGCTAGAATGCGCACGACACTTTTCAACCAATTTCAAAATTCTTAAAAAAAAAAGTTCTGAATGGATTTCGCTCAAATTCAGTACCAATTATCTTCCTAAAGGAATACAACATTTGACTGAAATTGAGCTCGATATCTTGAATATTGTGCGAGATAGAGAAAAAAAAATCGATTTTTAAAGAATTTAGAAATCACGTAAAAACAGAAGAACTGCATGGATTTTTCTAAAAATTAAATGAAGATAGGCGCCTGGAACCCTTCACATGTGAGATAAGTTTCAGCTGGATGTCTCAAGCCGTTCTCAAGTTATGATGGTTAATCCAATGCTACATACACACACACACACACACACACACACACACACACACACACACACACACATCTGGACATTTTTTCTGAATGTGATTTTTAGATGTTTTGGGACATTCTGAACACGTTTTCATGAACATCTTGAAAAAAAATCTTGTCATGAAAACAAAACTTCTTCTATAAAGAAGCAAAAAGTGACAAACTCAGCTTCCGTGCCACGAAAACTGTAAGCATCAGAATAATAAACCGAGGTGGAGGTTATCTTCACAGCCGACATCTAAAGTGCTGTCATCTTTTGAGAATTAAAGTTAAAATTTAAACTAACACTTGAAGGGTAAAGATGGGTCACTCGTGCCTTGCCAAAAACGTTTCTCCTTACTAGCTTGGGGAGAAGAGTGAGTGACAGGCTGAGACTATGCCCTAAAAATGGTCCACTATCAGGTTATGAGTCCACCAAGTAACGTTGGTTTTGTTAGTAAACAACATTTGTAGGAGCTCGTCGAGATTTGGAAAAGGGACGAGTGACCCACCTTTACCCTTTAGGTTGGCGAAAAACGGAAATTAAATGAAATTCTTTTTTCGAAATTCTGATGTTTTTTTGCTATGGATTGGTGGATTAAACTTACCTGATAGTTTTTTAAGATAAATTTTAATCGAAATGTGAATTTCTGGCATTTTTTTTCTAAATTTTGATGTTTTCCGACTATAAATTCATAAATTAAAGTTAACCAAAAGTTTTTTAAAGTGGGAATTTGAATTCTATTATATAGAAAAGATAATGTCGCAACGAGCAGGCGTTGAGATTGGTCGCATACTACGTCAACGTGAGAATGGAGTTGATTATGGTGGTAGACCAAGTGACAGGAGAATTTATTGAGAATCAGGAATCCAGCGAGGCTGAAGTTTCCTGTCATAAAAGAGAATCATACAATATATAATAAATAAAATAATCAAATAAAACTTATGTACTTTATTGCAAATTATATCTCTCTACGTGCTTCGGAAAAATTCGATATTTATCCTTAAAACTTAAGCATTTGTCTCGTTCATACAGAATCCAAGTATTTTTATTCTCAAAGTCTCATTTTTAAGCTTCAATTTGCGATTTGATTTTTTCGAAAATATTTATTACATCCAAAGTGATGATTTTTTAAACAGCACGGTGCATTCTTCACTTTTCATTTGTTAATTTGATTATATTGTTTAAACAAACGATCAAATCAGCAATATAGTGATTGGTCCTTTTACTTGAACAGTTAGACAAATTCCATGATTTTTTCGGGATTTTTTAGAGCACTTTAGACTACTTTTCAAAGCACCGGACACGAGTGACCCACCTTTATCCTTTATAGGTGCCGAAAAGTACGTTACCTTGTAAGTGTTAAGTTTAATAGTGGACGTTCATAAGACCATCATCATGAACATAAACTCAAGAACTGTTCTCGTAGCGCGCACACCCCCCGACACATACCGACAGTCACGAAAAAAAAAAAAAATTCGAAAAAAAAAAATTTCGAAAAAAAAAATTTCCAAAAAAAGTTGAAATTTTTTCTATTTTTTCTATTTTTCGAATTTTTTTGCCAATTTACTACGAATTTATTTCGACAAATGTTAAATTTCCTAAAGAAAATAAAAAAATGTAGGAGACACTCACTGAGAATTCGCATTAATTCTTTTTTGGAAGAATTCCAATGGAAAAGTATTTGAAATACTCACCATTTGAATGGTTTTGCATTCGTTTCGAAATCATAACAAATGCTTCTCGGTCTTCACTCGGCGCCCCGGTAAGGCTCGAGTGACGAACCATTTGTAAACAAGACACCGGCCGAGTGGTTATGTAGCTTGTATTTGACCCCGAAATAAATATCGAATGAAAAAGAATTTTGTATTTAGGTCCCATTTAAATACTAAATTCTTTTCCATTCAGTATTTATTTCCGAATAAAATACAAGTGATTTTTCATTCAGTATTTATTTCCGATTCAAATAATAAGTGAAAATTCATTCGTTATTTGAATCGTTAATAAATACTGAGTGAAAATTTATTCGTTATTTGAATCGTTAATAAATACTGAGTGAAAAAGAATTTTGTATTTTGCTTCCTCATAGAGGAAGCTATGTGACGTTGAAAAATTTTTTTTCGAGATATTCATGTCACCATGTTCAGAATGATCTAAAACGTCCAGAAAACACATTCTTAGAAAATGTCCGGATGTGTGTATGTGTGTGCGTGTAATGGACTCCCAAAATTCAAACGTGTATAACTCGAGAACGGTCTCAGCTACAGCCCGGAAATTTCGTAGGCATGTGCAGCTCTATAACCCCTTTTCCGACTATAATTTTGGTCATGTTTCAAGGCGTCGCTCGGATCTTGTGTCGTTTTGAAATTTCCAAAAAAAAGGACGTACGCACTATAACTGTCGCAAATTTTGAGTTATTCGTCTAAATAGTTTTTGACAAAGAGATTTGTATATAATGTTTGTGGGTATTGTATTTGGGCCAAATCCATCGATAATTTTCGATTTTATGATATTTTGAATTTTTCAAAAAATCAAATTTGTCGCTATAACTTTCGTTAACTTTAACTAATCGAGCTCTAAATTTACACGAGTATAGAATATCATTGAGCAATGATGTATATTAACTTTGGCGAAGATCGGCTGGGCGGATCTAATTTTATAGCAACTATAAATTTCGAAGTGCGAACCTCTGCAAGTTGGAAAATATTCGACTGAACGTGCTTAAATTCATGCACGCGCTTGAACCAACAATCAGCTTCATTTGTTACTGAATTTGGTAGAAATCGAACAACGCGTTCGAATTTTAGGACACTTCGAATTATTATGTTCGTTCAAGTTGAACTCCCAAGATTCAAACGTGTATAACTCCAGAACAGTTTCAGCTACGGCTCCCACATTTTGGAGGCATGTCGAGCTCTATAGCCCCGACTTTAACTATAATTTTGGTCATGATTCAAGCCGTGAATCCACATTCACATTCAGTTTGGAAACAAATTTGCAAAAACAACGCGCAAGTTGTAACTTGCAATTTGCTTCCTCGAAATCGTAGGTAGTGAAGGAAGAAGCCAAAGATTAAATATAAAATCAGCACTCATATAAATATCTCCGTTTAATCTATCAGATTCAGAACAAAAAAAATGATTCATCATAGAGAAATCTTCTTTCACTACCTACGATTTCGAGGAAGCAAATTGCAAGTTCCAACTTGCAGCTTGTTTTTGATTTTTAAATACATTATGCCCATCCCTGATGCCAATGCCGCTATGCAATGTGTATTGAACTGTCAACCTATCAGAGAAGAACTTTTCAATGGTGATGGTACTCGAGATCAGGATAAAGCATAAGTAGATCTTTTTCATAGATGTATGGGACGACCTGAAGCCCTTGATTTAGTTGCCGTAAGGGAGTTTATGGGTGCGCAGTCCATTGAAAAGGAACAACAGCATGTACTGGAATTTTTTATAGCCTTATGTGCAAAGTCGGGTGTGATTTAAAATTTAGTTGAACACAAATTAACAACGAAGACACTATGTCAAGGATGTCAGGACGTGTCAATGATTGCAGAACAGCCGAATAATATACTGCTTCTCACGACACCACAAACAACAACAAAAAGTGTAACCTTACAGGAGATAGTTGATCATAGCCTGTCATCATGGAACCCAATTAAAGGACAGTGTGATCAATGCGGCATCGAAAATAGAGTTACTAAGAAAAATGGGTCAACAGTTAGTAAAATTGCCATTGTACAGCTTATATTAGCTAGCGCAAACTCAGATACTCGACAAGTGTCGAAAATAAATTGCGGCATCAAAGCTGTACCTTGTTACGCATAGGGCTCTAAAACTGGCCCGAATCCAACTAGGGTTCGTTATTAACTCTGCCCTCGTGCAAAATACACGTCACGAGGGAACACGTCATAATAACGAACCTAAGGTTTTCGGATCGCCAGGTTAAGTTTTTTGGTGAAGCCTTTCCAAGGCTGTATTACGTCATCAGATGGTAATACGCGTAACAATAGGTCTGTAGCCCAACGGTGTCTTTATGGACGGCGGAGTCTTCCTTCGATAATCAGAATCAGGACCAATATGAGAAGCGAGCAGAACGTTATGTGTATCAGTGTACTTATCACACTGTTGGCCAAAGGTCTCGTTTCCTTAAACTTCCGTTGCAGCAAACAGTCGATGTCCTCAGAGAGCGAGTGACGAACCTTGGGGAGTACAATGTGAAACCGGGCGAAGAATCAGGGCTCTCCAGGAATTGAGAAGATGTCTTCGGGTTTACACGAAGGAGAAGGTCACGATTAATAGGCGAATGGTGATTTTTATTCACTTTAATTATCACTTAATAATCGGATGCAAATAATAGTTTCACGAGTTTAACGATGGTAGGATATTGCAGCAAACACTCCGCGTTACAATTTCGAGTCTCTATTACTTCGTTATTAATGGGTTGGAATTAGCACGGCAGCTAATTGTTCCGCACTCAACCGCATTAAAATGTCTTCTGTCGATCATCGTGCGATTCGCGATGCATCTTTCAGGATGCAGGGGAAATAAAAGTCGGGTGGTACCTCACGAGAGATATGTCGGATTGCAACTTCTCCTCCGCGATGCATTGTCTTGTCGCGAACTGCTTAGGTGGTAGCAGCGTATATGACACCGGATGTCGCTATCGAAATGTAGTGACCATAAATTAAATCCACGGTATCAAAACGCGAAACTGCAGTATCGGTAGACTGAACATTGCCAGAGAGATTTTTATTATAAAATAATATTCTATGAATACAAAGGCAAGGTTTAAACGCTAGCCTTAACATCTCCCACGTTAGAGTGAACTTCGGCGATAGTGAAGCTAGATGTCGAAGCTCGTACACCTTTTGGTTTTGTTCTGATGTTCTCTTGAACTTCGGAGAGATTAGATTTCTTTTTTTCCTTTTCTATTATAGAATCCAATTGTTTTCTAAGTTTTTTCAATTCTATTTCTGCTTTACTTTCGTATTTTTCGAGTTTCTTATTGGCTCCAGGACAACAACACTTAAAAAATCCATATCCAATTAACTTAACGATTGGCATTAAGGCTCCGAAACGCCATATAGCTAAAAATATACTTATAACTCCTATTGAAGTCAAACCTATCTTTAGGAATCCGTCAAATAATCCATTCATGGTGTTCCAAAAGTTATCGTGTCTCAGCACAATTCTAGCTCTCTCCAGATCTCTACTAATGCTATTCAAGTCCTGACCGATATCTTTGAGATCCATAGCGTCTATTTGATTATACCATACCATACCTCTGTAACACGAATAGTTAGTTCCGAAAAATTCGTGGCCAAGTATGTTTCACTCGGATTTATTAACTGATATTCCTCTAGAAGACCATTCAGGACCACTTTAGTATTATTTTGGATCAAGATACATTTATCCGTTGTTTTTAACAATGTAACTTCTTTGATGTAAATTTCACTTGTATAATTCTTACAATTTACAATGACCAGGATGGATTTTCCAATTTCTGGTATTATCAATACTCCGTGATTATCGTACAGGGATATGTAACTTAAGTTGTTTACGTGAATTTGGCTAAGCTTACATTGGTCGATATTGTTTTGACAAGTTGGTGTGTTAATTATGTTATAAATCGAATGGGTGTAATGTGTGATCAAATAGTTGTCGATTTTTTTCTTCTGCCTGATTTCGTTTTCGCTAGTTATCATATAGTTATTTCCTTGTCGTAGCAAGTGGGAGAATTGTGGTGCAGTGACAATGTAAGTATCGTCGAGGACTTTAGGAATGGGTATGATGTTATACAAATCCCATTTATCGTTTTCCAGTTTTGGAATCGTTAATTCGAATATCAGATTATTTTTTCTTTGTAGTATAATCTTATTCGCAATATCTATGAAATGTTGGGCTCTGGTGTCGTTGAACTAGTTAAACACATGGTTATATTTTGACTCACTCAGTAATCGATCGATCATTCTCAGAATGGTGCTTGGCTCTACCAATTGGGGCAACACTGCTTTTGTTTCTATGGCCAAAATTATGTTGTTGACATCGAAGAGCAAAATATCAATGCATGACATTAGTGAAAAGGCATAGCTTTGTCGAAGTTGTGCTCGCTCCAGATCTGCAATAGAATTTCCTATTTCGGTTGCGAGTTTTCGAATGGCCGCGGACTGTTTCTGAATTGAAATTTTTATAATATTTACTGAGTCCGTTACGTTTTGAATATTACTGTCAATTCGTTCTATGTCTTCGTTAGCAGGCATTCCGTAGAAGAATTTTTGGATTTTTCCACAGAAGTTACACAGTCCTCTCTTTTGTCATTTTCGAGTTGTTATAATGCAAAGCTGAACAAGGTTCAGATTTCCTGTTTTCGTGACATATTTTTCAATTTTTTCTAGACTTTGGAGTGTGGGTATTACTTTTTTACGGTTTTCTGGTGTGTTTTTAAAATTATTGAGTCGTAAGAACTCTGTTTGAATGTTTAGTATAATGTCAGTGGTGTGTAAGCAAACGTATCCACTGTAAGAGGGTGCGATTGGTCCCCATGTTTGGTATGGTTTTGCGTCTGCGAATTTTTCTATTTCTCTGGTAGGCGAGTTTTTGTTAAAGGCATCGATCGGTGTGATCTGGACACTCAATGTTGTCAAAATCTTAACTTAGTTTCTCAATTTCTCGAATTTTTGACTGATGGAATCCGCCGTTTCTTTAGGCTGGTTAGGCAAGGCTTTATCCTGATCTACCTCCCGTTTGATTTCCGCGTAAGCTTTGTGAATACTCTTAAGATCTATGATTATAGTGAATTCCATCTCTTCACTGTAGGTTAATACTGTAGCGTAAAATCCTACTATCCGCTGCAAAGCTAAAGTCCGGGCACACCCCTGACCAAGCTGTTCGCCCGACCAGCCGCAGCCTTGCCCCGGTAGAGTGGCGGTGTTCGCCCTCCACCATGCGGAGTCAAATCCAAAAATAAAGAAACATCAAACGACACTAAAATCCCCCTTTCACAATCATTTTAATGGGCAAAGATTTTACAATTATCATGCGACGACTCGTCGCGTCACTCACCCACTCGCACAACTTCTCTCTCTCTCACACTCCCGCCCGCGGTCCAAGACAGACGACCCTCACTCCATGTCATTCGACGCACACCCTCACGCACACACGATTAAACAAAATACACAATAAAAACCCGCGACACACTCACACCGATCGCGGCTACTCCGTTCACCGCTAAAAACAAAATATAACAAAAACAATACCAAAAATAATAAACTAATCGCGGATCACCCACTACCACACACGCGCACGCACACACGGGTCGACCGTCCTACCCGCGCAACCCCACCGACGACTTGAAGTTATCCCGGGAAAACCACCGATAAACTTTCCAAAAACGAGATGCTCGCGATAGCAACAAATATCCCCGGGAAAACAGAATGGATAACGGAAGACGATGACTGCTCCGGGAACGAAGTTCCCGGCAAAACCCACGGAACCGGTAAACCAAATTCAAATATGAGACCCCGTGGTCCAACCGCCGTCGCGGTGACTCATCCTAACACCCGGTAAAATCGCGTTACAAAGAGACACGATAAAATAACAATAATAACCAAAAATTCGTCCCGAGATGCAGAGAAAGTGAACAGCCAGACTCACCAGAACGACGGAAGTTTAATTAATTTCTCAGGCCTTGCCAAAAACGCCAAACTCCTGGCCTCGATCTCCGGTAATTCCTCCGGGACCCCAAAATCTTTCCAAAAAAACCCAAACTCTCGCCTCGGCGACTTCCCCGGAACAGCCCCGATAATTTGCGCGTTACCTGGCCCGAGGCCCTCAACCCCTACCTTTCTTATCGCTCCGTGTCGGGGGGCCCAGGCGACCAACTCTGACCCCCGCGACACCTACTTTCGGGGTTTCGCAAGCGGGGTCGACGCAAGGGAATTTTGGCGCCGGTAGCGCTCGTCACATGTCGACTCCTCGCTCTCTCCTTAAAGGCCTACCCCTACTTCGGGCGCTCTCTCCTCGCTTGAACAGTCCGGGACGTTCGGATCAAACTCCTCGTTCCGAAAAACTCTTGTCCTCCCGGGACGATTACAAACCATGACAATAAAAAAAAAAACAAACAAAATCATTAAAAAACGCTCTATTACATCCTAATGACCGTGGGCCTGCCGGTGTCGTCGTGGCGAGAGGATAAGCGAGTTTTTCACGCTACAATACGTATGATTGATATTCTTCGATGAATGAAGTGTTCGCAAGGGTTACCATTTCGACGGTAAAAGCGCTGTTAATTGCGGTAAGTGCGATTGTTGCCATCAACGACACCTTCATTATGTTCGTCATCTGAAACGAATACCTTTACTCTATTTAATTGAACTATTTTAGTCTTATTATCAATTTTTATCTTAACGTTAGATTTGTCCGTGTATAATTCTATTACTTCGTATGGTCCTAGCCATTCGAGGTCGAGCTTATGTTTTTTTGTTTCGTTTTGAAGCCAAACTCTTTGTCCTATTTTAATATGATCGAAGTCTGATCGATTTTTGTGTTTGTTGAGTCTTTCGGCTGTTTGTTCTTGTCTCAGGTGTAATCTTTCACGAGCTTCTGAGAGTATAGCATCGTGTGTTTGTGTCCATTTTTTCAGTAAATCATCATATGTTAAAGATTGCTTATGAGGTAGGCTCGATGGTTTTCTAAGTTTTCTATTAAATGCCAATTCATCAGGTCGATATCCAGTTGCACTGTGTTTTGAACTGTTATAAGCGAAAGCTATTAATTTGAGTATGTCTTTTCAATTATCGATGTGTCCTTCGCACATAGTTTTGATTGATTCTTTTAACAAGGCATGCATTCTTTCGATGCTTCCGTTACTCTGAGGGTGGAATGCGATAGTTTCAATATGAGATATACCGTGTAATTGTTCGAAATCTTGCATTAATTTTAAATTAAACTCTTGTCCTTAATCTGTGAGGAAAGTATCGGGGACTCCATGGATCAATACAAAGTCATCGTTTAGTACTTGAATAATTTCCGAGCTTGATTTAGTCTAGAGCGGACACAATACACGATATTTAGTTAAACAATTCTGTATACTGAGTATATACACGTGACCGGATCGTCCTCTTTGCAAAGTACCAAATATGTCTAATGCAATTTTTTCAAAAGGTCTGTCTGGTAGTTCGGAGACTATAGCTGGAGCTATATCTCGGTTTGTAACAGCTTTGGATCTTTGGCATATTTTACAATTTTTGATATATTGCTTCACGTCTTCCTCGAGGTGTTCCCATTCTCTGTGTTCTTTTACTCTCTGTATTGTTTTGTATTCCGCAAAATGTGAGCTTAAGATAGTTCCGTGACTTTCTGATATGATTTTCTTTTTATCTGTATACTCAGGTTCCTCGAATGTAAAAAAACAATATTCGTAATGTGTCTCGGGATCTTTGATAATAAAAAATCTTAATATCGACAAGATTTCTTCCTTGTTAGCTTTTGTTATTAAATTGTCTGTGCAATCCTTAATATGTTTGGTAGCTTTGATTTTATTGATAGTTAGTTTAATTCTCACTTTATTAAGTATCTGATAGTATAAGCTTTGGGGTGTATTATCGGTTGGTGAATTAATTTTTGTTCAATTCTTTCCCTTGATATTTGTTTTTTCTTTCAAAAGGTGCCCAAGGTTGTTTGGGTTGTATAGCTTGTACGTAGAATATTGATAGTAATCGAATGGTAATTCGATCTCGGGATTTGGTTCTAGTTCTGCTTGTTTTGAAACTTCGTCTTCGTCAACGTCTGTGTCGCTGGAAATTTCTGGATTTCTTTCAACGGTGGTGTTTCTCAGTCGTAAATTATAATTGACTTGGTTATGCTCGTCAAGAGTGCTATTTACTTCGGGTTCTTCCATATGTGCTTCTCTAGACAACGCGTCAGCCACCACGTTATGTTTTCCCTTGACGTACTCGATCTCGAACTCATACTCTTCAAGTTTGAGTCTCCAACGCAATAATCTAGACGCAGAGTCCGGTTTATTGGCTAACCACTTCAAGGCTTGGTGATCGGTTTTTATTGTGAATTTTCGTCCTAGAAGATATTGTCTAAATCGTTTAATCGCCCAAACTATAGCAAGCAACTCTTTTTCTGTTGTCGTATAGTTTACTTTTGCTTTATTCAATGTTCTTGATAAATAACAACAGGGATGTCCTTCTTGTGATAAGACGGCTCCTAGTCCTTGATTAGACGCATCTGTTGTCAATACGAATTTCTTCGTATAATCTGGATATTTTAATACAGGGTCGTCAATCCAAATACTCTTGAGTGTGTCAAACGCCGTCTGGCAATTGTCTGTCCATACTACGGGTTTGGTATTATCTGTCTGGTAATTTTTCGTGAGATCGGTCAACGGTTTGGCAATTGCTGAACATTTTGGGATGAACTTTCGATAGTACCCGGCAAGGCCTAAAAATGATTTGATCTGCTTTGGTTTTTTAGGCGTTGGAAATTCCTTTACAGCTTCACATTTTACGGGATTTGGTTTCACTCCGTTGGGTGTGATGATGTGCCCCAAATATTCGAGTTCCGGCTTTATATACTCACACTTATCTGGCTGCAGTTTCAAATTTGTGTCTCTCAATCGATTAAAAAGGATTATCAGATTTTGATTATTCCTCCATTCTTCCCTCCTCCATTGTCTTCCCGAAAACTATTATATCGTCAAGATACACGAAGCAAATTTTCCCTATCAACCCTCTCAATGCGGTGTTCATCATTCGTTTAAATGTAGCGGGTGCATTTTTTAATCCAAAGGGCATTTGTAGATACTCGAAATGTCCCTCGTGAGTGCTGAAAGCGGTGTACACTGAAAGAAATTTTATTGCAATATTTGCTTTTCCGCGTACCCAAAAGTACAATAAAATATACCATTTAAGGGACAATCGCGGTACAGTTGCAAAAAGTACAATAGTGAGTAACGAAATGCCGGGTTGATATCTTCTGTTGCAATAAATCACAATAATGTTGGACTTTTACCTAAAAATAATATCAGTATTTGAAAGTCTTTATATTCAAATTTCCTATAGACTCGAATACCCAAAATTACAATAGTACTTTACAAACAGCGGAATAAAATATTTCACGTTCCGGTCAATTCATAGTAATCGTTCTTAGCTCGAATAGGAAAAATTACAATAGTGCGTTGCAGCGAGTAAAATGAGCCCTGCCCACGTAGGGTGGCCAGATTGGCCTCATACTCGGCCGAAGCTCGGCGCGATTTTGCCGATGATCGCGCCATCATTTGTAGAATCGCCGTTGCGGGGTTTGAACTCACGACCTACGGAACCTACCTACCTACCTAACCTATCTATCTACCTCGCTACCCACTCGGCTATTCTAACGTTCGTGATCTCAATGAATTTCGATCCATAATAGGCTCATCTAAGATGGCAGTTAAGAATTTTCATTTTATCACTCAGTCATCGGAACAGGCAAGTCGTGTTCTGGATATGTATATGCGGCATTCCAAACCAAACCGTGGGGTCATTTCCCTCGGGTCCGCCGATTGTTGCATAATTTTATTTTTGACTTTGTTCCGACTCAAAATACACCCTACTTTTTTTTCAGAATTTTTGCACCACTCTTTAAGGTGATGGGCGCCGATTGTTGCATAAACTTGCATATCGTTATTTGCATAGAAAGACATTATATAATTTGCATACGATTTTTTTAAAACTTTGTTCTGACTACAAACAGACCCTAATTTTTTTTCACAATTTTCCCATCACTCCTTAAGGTGATGCGCGCGCATCGAAGTTGCAAAGATAAGAGTAAGCCGACAAAACGGCCATTTTTTAAAATTTGATTTTTTTTCTACAAATGCTATGTTATAAAATAATAGTTTTTTTTCTAATTTGGGAGTGGGACGCAGCTTGCTTGTATTTAAAGAAAAACTTTTTTTTTTTCAAATCTTTAAAATCGTAAAAATTTCTAATTATAATAAAATAAATTTAAAAAATTTAAAAAAACTCCCGGCTGGAGTAAAAATCGAAAACAAAAAAAATTAGAACGAAAAAAAAGTAATCTGATAGAAAGCATGGATAAAATTCATGAATCTAAAAAGAATACAACAAATTAATAAATTTAAAATGGAAAAAACAAATTAGTGAAATTAAAAGAATGAAATAAATAAATAAATTCAAAAAGGATGAAATAATTCAAGAAGTCATCTTAGTTTATTCGTAGTTTGAATTATGATCGTTCGTTTGTATGAGTTCAATTTTTTAAATCGTGGTAATTTTCTCACTGCCCTCAATTCAGTCGGGAGACGTTTTCTTTCGTATCCTCGAACATCTAAATCCAGATCGTCTTCATGTTCAATTATCTAATGGCGTCTTCTTTGCACTGTCAAACATCTATATCCTATATCATATTTATGGTTAATGAATGACGTCTCCCGACTGAATTGAGGGCAGTGAGAAAATTACCACGATTCAAAAAATTGAACTCATACAAACGAACGATCATAATTCAAACTACGAATAAACTAAGATGACTTCTTGAATTATTTCATCCTTTTTGAATTTATTTATTTATTTCATTCTTTTAATTTCACTAATTTGTTTTTTCCATTTTAAATTTATTAATTTGTTGTATTCTTTTTAGATTCATGAATTTTATCCATGCTTTCTATCAGATTACTTTTTTTTCGTTCTAATTTTTTTTGTTTTCGATTTTTACTCCAGCCGGGAGTTTTTTAAAATTTTTTAAATTTATTTTATTTCATACTTTTTAAAGATAATTTGATATAATTTTCTCCACGTCCGCCAATGATTGGAATCATTTGGCTCGAACAAGACGTCCACGTCACAAAACAATTTTTCCTACTAGTGTCATAATGTACTATTGTTTATCGATTCAATATCGTAAAACGTGACCACTGTATAGAAATTTGATGAGACAAGACTTTGAAAGTATCGACGAGCTGCGGCACATGCTGGTTGTCCTTGGGCGCAGTTGAGTACAGTCTCAGCGAAATGTCAGCGCATCATGTGATTGTTCAGCGCGGCTCCATGTAGCCATGACAAATTGTCAGCCCATCGTGGAGTCTTGAGGGCGGCTTAATACAGCCTTGACCAAATCGCAGTGCATTATGGAGATTATAAGCGCGGCTCTATGTAGCCTAGACCAAATGTCTGCGCATTGCACAGTTTTCGAGCGCGGCTCGACGTAGCCTTGACCAGATGTCAGTGCATTCCGCTCGTCCTTCCCAGTCATTATAGGTTTTGAATATGTCTTGAGCAGGTGAACATTGAATGAATGCAGCTTCGAAATGGACCTGACTCATATAGGAAAAATAATGAAAACAAATATACATATTGTGCATTCTGACAAATCGCTGTGTCTAAAGTTCTGTCGGTTGGAAGATAAAGTAAAAAAAATTGAATCCGACAACAATTTTTTTCTTTCGAATTGCCAATTCCACCGAGGTAAACAATATCACTGGGCATAACCACATCGTCCAGCTGAACATCAATATTCACGTTTTTCACAATCCTGATAACATTATCATACGTTGAATAAAAAAGAATGAACTCATTAAACAATATCGTTCGTACGTGAAATCAGTTGATGGCCATAAATAAAACAATATCACCGGGCATAACCACGTCATCCGACCTAACCTCCACATTCACATACATCTCAATTTCACGCCCGAATACAAGTATCCAGAATTATTAATTCGACGTGCTTGTTAAAATCGTCAGTAGATCAATCCTGCTAACTAGCTAATTATTGAACGTTAAATGGAAAATGCACTCTTTAAAAAAATATCGTTTATACGTGAAATCAATTGATAAAAAATGTTCACTCTGAATCACTCGAGAAAAAAAAAAAATTTCCGTTGAAAGTTCTGTTTCGAGGTTAAAACGATCGACCAATCGCGCTGTCTCTCTCGCACTCAGCGATATCGTCCAGAGCCTCGATGCAAAATACACGGATACGTTCCACTGCACTTACACACGCGCTGTCACAGCTGACGATGCCGTGAAGTCTGCAATGCATGCAGTCGAACCGATCAAAATTGCGATTTGAAGAAAACGTTCGAAAGCGTTCAAATTTCTACATTTAATGTCTCCGCGAGTTGAGATCTGATCATAAATATTATGGAAGCAAAACCCTCTCTGTGACTTCCGACACCGATGTACATCAATTTGTAAGAAGAAAATCAGCCGTTTGGCCAAAAACGCGTTACCGACAAAACGCCAATTCACGTTGCTCACGACGAAACAC